>VALG01013232.1:0-19594 GCA_009835305.1 Ipomoea purpurea
CAGGTATACTAACAGTTCAAGACTCTATTTCACTCTTCAAAGAAAAAGGAATCACATCCCAAGACCAACATCGAAGACAAGAACAACAACGAGGACACAACACCCACACGAGACGTATGAAGTCTACTGAGCACAAGAGAGAACTAGTATCAAGGCAAGAGGCAATGACAACCAACTAACAAGTACAACTCGAGCGTGATGTACTGCTTGCACAAAGTAGAATGACCACGCGACATGGCTTAGCAGAAAAGATTGACAAGCTCGGACACATTGGCAAAACATCAGCTTTGCCAGCCTTGACAGCACATGCACGGTTCCGAAACCGCTATGCCTTGTCTCCAGACCTTATTGCCCCGTGTACCCCTGGCCTATGTACATGCCAAACCGGCCAGGGTGACTTACCTACGGAGAGCCCTGTACTTTCCGAGTCCAAGCGGCTATGCCTTCCAGGAAGCCGTCGGTCCCCAGCCAACAACCGCAAGCCATTCGCCAACAACGTGGGTACACGAGGGGGTAGCCGTTGCGTTTCAACAACACAACCGCGTCGAACAAGTGAGCGGCTGAAGCCCAATGAGGCCGAAGGCCCATGAAACAACGGTCCGGACTCAGGAGATCATTTCCGAGCAGCCACGTGGTACCATTCCCTGTACGCTGGTGATTTAAGTCCCTTTGGCCGCATGTATATCGTGGCACATCCGAGCTACAGCCAACACACAGCGATAATCATAAGAAGTCAATCAACGGAGCAACAACGGAAGATGATTGAAAACTCGGATATTCAATCAAGGAAGGATCACAATTGCTGACAACAACAGGGATGATCGATACGATCAGATCTACCCACCGAATAGGAAGAACAAACCGCGGTACAACGGCTTCCGCTTAGCATGTCAACATCCAAAACTAGCTGCCTTATCAAAGCGGGGTAAACAAGTAAATGAACATCAGTCTCCGAACATAAAACATACAAAGACTCATCATGATCAAACCGAGATGCAGCAAGGGCTTGACACCACCTGTAGCACGATCAAGACACCAAATCCTACATGGATCTAACTTACCGTCTGTGAGACGTATTGACGAAACATCGAAGAAGACGCTCAAAGTAGGCCCAACAATAAAATATCATGAGAGGCTCAGGAAAAAACATCAGGGATTACCGAGTCAAAAAGAGGACGCACGGCGGGACGATCTACATCCTTCACACAGTGCGCACAACGATTACCCGGTGGGTCGGGGCCACGGCGTGACCCCCACCGTGTTTCCGCCCCTGTGTGGATACCTTGCCCAAACCACCTGTGTACCTCCGCGGGTGGCGCGCGGCGGTGCGCACTACCGCCATGTCCGTGCCCGGCGTTGGGTACACTGTCTGGTACCAAAGATGTAATCCCTCGCAGGATTTCAATCACCAAGTCCAAGAAGCACCCAAGAATGCTCGACAAATCACAACAATATGGACTTGAATCAACAGATAAATAGCAGAGCAATGGCAGTACAAAACCCTAATAACAAGCTCTAGATGTGCAATTCTCACAAGACAATGCATCAAGAATCTCACATTTAAAGCAAAAAAGTCACCATGTAGGGCAGTCAAGAAATCCCGATCATATAGTAAAAAAAGTAGATTTTTAAAGCAGGCGTCTACTCTGTCTGTAGGCCTACAACTTTCACTTATCACACCTCTTACAAGCTGCTAACAAGCTCTCCTTCAAGCTTCAACTCACAAAACACTAAAAGGCAACAAGATTATTCTACTCTGCGTAGAAAAAAGAACACCTTAGAAAGGTACTAAAACACTAAGAGGCACCAAAGATCCTTAGCCCGCTCCTATATGCTCAAGCAGGTAGGAGAAGGATTGAATCTTTGAGACGCAACTGAGGAATCTTGGATCCCAAACTTGGCTTGAAAGCTTTTGCTTTTGGTAGGGTGTAGGCAAAAGATGATCAAGAGATGACTCCTGTTACTGTGGAAGCTGACAATACATAAGTGAAAAGTCTTCTGGGTACCCCTTACTAAAATGAAAAAAGTGTAAGCGAGGACAAGGAACACAGTTCACAAAGCTAAAGTACAAACTCAGGTTGACTCTGGGTCTGACTAGTCGAAGGTACTAGGTCGACGACTATGTTGAAGATTGTGTGGGATTTTAGAAGAATTTATGCAATTGGAAGCTTGTGGAGGATATGTAAGTGTAGCTAATAACCCCTGTAAAATAGAATTTGATTCTAACGGCGCTCGTGTCGACCGAGCTGAGATGATCTGTAACTCCGGCTGAACGAACCGGTCTCCAACGTCGCATGCACGTCTTCGCTAAAGCCGCTGCTGGTGACCCTCGCTTCTATCTGCTCATCCACTTATCGAGGTATAAGATTGCCCAGGGTGAAACAGCTAGTATGTTGGAAACTCAGAGTCTTACCGGTCGGATGACAGACTACGGTCGTCGATGCCGTTCTTTGATGGGACTCATCCATATCTGGCGTTGTTTCTACCCGTTGTTGAAGGTGCCTCGCCCGTTCCAAATCCCGAACACACATCGTGGTTTCAGCATGACCGGTTTTTTATGTCTATGCTGATTTCTTCTCTCAGAAGAAGTCATGTCACCTCACCGTTGGACTTCGTACGTCATGGGAGGTTTGGGAGTCAATTGACAGTCTTTGGCTTTTGCATCTCGTGCCCCTCATTGTCCAACTTCAGTCTCTAAGCCAATGAGATTCCACGGTTGTTGATTATATTGGTCGTACCCATGTTAATTTGGAGGATCTCGCCTAGACCAATAAGAGCGGTTGGGTTAGACGAGATGAAACTTTATTTGTTTCGGGTTTACTATAGCAACCCCCTTTTTCTACACTTTTAGAGACCAAAATTAAGCAATTTAAAAAGATAAAAGAAAGGAGATAAAGACAAACTAGGATATATAAATCTGAATTCAACGCTAAAGGAGAGTGTCACCGCCACACGTTACCCACCCTCGAGTAACTGCACAGGCTAAAACATCCTACAAATCTACTAGTGTCAAAAGCTCTACAAAACATCGCGAACCCTGGTGTCCACGCACCAACCAAAACAACTAGTAGTCTAGCTACATCAAAACTATCAGAGTATCATCAAAAGGAAAAGGGATACTAGGGATTGAGTTCAAGTTAGAAAAAGAATAGGTTTCTAAATTTTTAGGAATAAAATAGCTTTGTTTGTAAGAATATTCCTAGGCCAAAAACTTGAATCAATTCACAGTTTCACTAAGATGTATTTCTCTTCTGGGTCAAGAACTTGTTACATAAATATACCCCCAATAATACGATCCTTTAAATCAACTACTGAAATTTACTGTGTGAAAATTATTCAAAATTGAGGATTTAAAATATTTCAACTTCATACACCCTTTAAGTAAACTATCGTAGGAGTAAAACACTAATTTATTTGGGGATTTTTATAAAATAGAATTTGAGAAATATAATTTTCGCGTGTCACATTTCCACGCCGAGTTTCAAAACCTAACCGCATCTCTCTCGGTCCGCGGTCAAAAAAAAACCGTAAAAACCTTGGGACCGAGCATACAAAAAAAAAGAACAAAATATCAATATAGAGACAGCATAAAATAACATAACACGAAAAAGATAAAAAAACAAAAAGTCCCTAGCGAAAGCGATCCAAACAGCGACGATTCGACATATAAACAAACGAATAAAGACAGATCAAGATAAACCCGCGCAGATGGGACACAAGAGAGAGATAAACAGGAAAAAACCAAGCGCGCGGCCGCCGCCCAAAGACGAGAGCAGCAATAACAAAGACAGACAGCGTAGAGCATTACGAAACAATTACGAGCAGAACAGACCGGTTGTCAGATCATAAGGATAACACAGAGGCACTCAGCTTTGGCCATGCTACAATGTTATAAAGAGAAAAACATACAATACACAGCAAATATAATACAAATACACATAAAAACAAGAGGATCATCAATGTTATCTCAGATAATAGATAAATACTGATAAATAATGGAAAGCACTAATCATACTGACCTCCCAGATAAAAAGTTAATACTCATATCTAAACATCGAAGAAGAACCAGAGAGTGAAATGACGAAATATGCGTGATCTGAGATGATGGTAAGCCGACTATATACTAATTAGTCGATATAGAGATCATGCTATATTTCAAATACACCAACATAACACGTTCTAATCTAAAAAATTGCTAAAAAAGAAATATAAACCTAATCAAATGTTTTATATAATATAATATAATACCTTCCAGTGGTGAAGGGTTACCATTACAAGATCACAAACTTTATTTATGTATCATATGTTATCCAAATATATATAAATGGGGGCCCCCCCCCTCCCCCCAAGATAAAACATTTAACAGAAGGGGATTTCTTTATAAATTTTTCCTTATCATATGATAGTCATTGTACTATTAAATATAATACCCACAAATAACATACCCCATATATAATATAAATATATATATTCTTTTTTGATTTTATTTGATGGGGAGGAAGCAGGAAATAAATAACAACAACAACAGACGAAAAAGGAGAAAATTACCCCCCCCCCTTAACCATATATAAAGGGCGATAAGATAATACCCCCCAAAAAGGGGGGCCCCACCCCCCTCTTATTATATTCTAGAAAACCCATATAAAATCCCCAATTTTTGGGGAGCCACAAATTAATACAAATCCCATATATACAGGCCAAAATAAATTCATTTTTATTCTTCCCAGCCCCTCCCCCGGTGCCCAAAAATACTTATCCGTACACAAGTAAAGTTAAAGGGGCCCACAAAAAAAAATCGATTACATAATATATACGGAAAAAAATAAAAAAATAATATCACCAACAAATCATATCAGATAAGATTATAATAATATTTTGATACTAATACTATAAATAAAATAATAAAAAAATAAAACAGAGACATATATACATATACCATATAAAACCGATCCCCTGGGTTTTTAATAGATAATTATGAGTCTATCAGGATACACGAAAAACCGTCACCATCACTATATACCAACATAATACATTTATTACTTTCCGCATGTACACAACATATATATAACACCAAGACATTATAATTTTTAATTAATGTCTAATGGGCAAAATTCTCCGCTACTCCCGCGCATATCGCGCTCCACTCGGGCCCCAAAACATCCCCATTCCCCCTTCGATTTTTTTCCCCCCCCCCAATTTTGTTCCCAACGTCTGTTTTGAAGTTCCCCCCCCCCCCCCTTCTCGTTCCGCCCTTTTTACGGCGTTCTTTTTTTTGATTTTCAAACATTTATATAATCAGATAGGTTTCTTTTTTGGGGGGGCCCCCCGGCTTTTTTTCCCTTCTTTTTTTTCTTCCCCGTTTTTTTGTGTTCCAATTTTTTTGAATGGGTACTGGTGTTTTTGTAAAAATTCTTCCACAAAAAAATTATTTTTTCTTTTCCGTGGGATGACTTTTTATACTTTTCGCCTAATCTCCCCCTTGGGTAATTTTTTTGCTTTTTTCCCCCCAATTTGAAAAACCTTAAAACACTTTGGGGATTTTTTGGTACAATGCTTCCCAAAAATTCTTTTTTTGGGAAACAAAAAAAAAATAAAGAGGCTTCTGTTTTCGCCAACAATGGGGTTTTTTTTTCCTTTTTGAAAAAAACCGACGGTTTTTTCCAAACAAGAAAAAAAAAAAAAATTCTTCCAAAAAAAAGGCCCCCCCAATTTCAAAGTTCCCTGGAATTTTCCCCCCCCCTACGGAAAAGGGCCCCTGACAATAAACAAAAAACGTTTTTGCCATCATTTTTCAAAATTTAGTCAAAGAAAAAAGATATCAAGTAGAGATTTATTTTTAAAAAAATCAAAATAATTACCAATAAAAGACAAAAATCCCTTTCGTTGGTATGGGGCTCCTACACACACCCTCCCAAAGTCGCACGCGAACAAACAAGAAAAAAAATTGGTCCCCCGTTGCGTTCCCCCCGAATGAAAAAAGCAAAAAAACAAAAGTGGGAACCCAAAACAATAGTTTTCTCTTTTGGGGAAAAACCGGGTTTCCCCCTTTTTGGGGGTGTTTTGTTTTCCCTTCCCACCTAGCCTTTTTTTGTTGCCCCATTTTTTCCTGGTTTTCCCCCCCAAAAAATAATAAAAATTTTTCCCCCTGGGGAAATTTGTTTTTGTTTCCCCGTTCTTGGCTTTTTCTTTTTTTTGAAACTAAACGGTTTTTTTATTTACATCAAACAAAATTTTGTCAAAAATCCCCCCGTTTTGGTAAATTCAAAGAAAAATTAAAAAAATTCGCACGTCCCCCCCAAATTTTAAAAAGTGGGCACTACAATCCTTAAGTTCCCCCCCTTCCCCCATAAATTTTTTCCCCCTTTTTTTCCCGTTGTCCCCCCAATTTTTCTTTTGGGAAAATCTTTTGGTTTTTTTTTTTTTAAAAAATTTGCTTATTCTTCAATATCCCTCAAAAGACTATATAATTTTTTTGGTCCCCCCACAAAAAAAAACTCCCCTTCATTTCCTAAGTTACCTCCCTCCTTAAAAACTGCAGTGGTCCTTTTTTCCCCCCTTAAGGGTCTTTTTAATCCCCTTGAAGTCGTTTTCGGGGGTTTCAAAAAATAATGCCATGGACTTTAACAAAACCCTTAAAACAAAAGATTTCTTTTAAATGTTAAGGCAATTGGCAATGGTAAAGGGTTTTTGAATGGAAACCCCCCCCCCAGTTTTTTTTAAATTCCCCTTTTTTTTCGCTTTAAAAACCTAAAAATACAGTGCCCCAAAAAAAATCCCCCCCCTGCCTCAAAACCTAATTTGCCAAAAAACAATTTTTTACCGCGTGGGGGGGCCTTTTTTTTTTTTTGAAGTTTTCCCCCCCCCCCCCCTTTTTGTGTTTCCTTTTTCCGCCCCCCAAACAAACAGCCCAAGCTGCCTTTCCGCTTCCTTTTTTTCCCCCTCGGGCACCGGTTCCCCAAAACGCCCCTCCCACCCCGCTTTTTACGACACTGCCGCGGGGACCCCGATTTCCCCATAACCCTTGACTTTCGCCCCCCGAGCATGGAAAGCCCCCCGCAAAATGAAAAGGCAAAGACGGAATCCCCAAAAAAAAGCCCCCAAAGCCTCCAACGGCCCCCGTCCCTCCGACGGGGGAAAAAAAAACCCCGTTAAGTTCCCAACCGAATTTTCCGGAAAAACTTTTTCCAAACGAGGACTGCACAACTTTTTTTCGAAGCTTTTTTGGGGGTCCCTTTTTGGGCTTTTCCACCTAAGTTTTTTTTTTTAAAAACATTTTTTTTTCCCCAGGTTTTTTTGGTCCCCTCCAGATGTTCCTAACTTTTGTTTTTACACCTTTTAAGGCCAGTTTTAAAAATATTTTCCAGAAAAAAAAATTTGGGGCCAAAGAAAAAAAGAAGCCCCCCTTAAAAAAAATGGGAATTTTTCAAGAAAAAAATTTTAAATGTGGCCTTTCCTTATAAAGAACATTTTAGAACCCAATGACCACCCTTCTTTTGTTGCCAAAATCCCTTTTCAAGCCCCAAAGGTTTGAAAACATGTTTTTAAATTGGGGTGTAAAAGTGGGGGTTTTTTTTTTTTTTTTTTTTCGTAAACAAAAAACAAAAAAATGGCCCCCCAAAAGATTGGCCCCCCCCCAAATTTTGAGGGGAGACCAAAATTTAAAAAGTTAAAAGAAAACCCCTTTTTTCTTTGGTCTAGCAAAAAGGATATTTTTTAAATCAAGGGTTGGCCAAAGGTTTCAAGGGAATTTTTTTTTTTTTCTTTTTTTGGGGGATTTACCTTTGTTCCCCCAAGTCCTTATTTGGGGGGGGGTTTTTCAAAAACAAAACCATAGTCAGGGTTACTTTTTCTTTTTTTTCCTCTTGGGCCTTTTTTTATCATCCCTTGGGGGATTTTGGGGGTTTCTCCCCCTAAAATCTTTTAAAGGCAAAAAAAACCTGGATTTTTTTGCTTCCCATCCCCTCTTTCCCTCAAACAAACCAACAAAAACCCGGGGAAGGGGGAAGGGGAAAAAAAAGGGGAAAAAGAAAGAGGAGGAATGGAAAACCATTCCCAGCTTGCTTTAATAAAGACCCCAAACCCCCGAAAAAAAATAGAAAAAATATAATAATAAGCCAGAGCAAAAGAATAACCTGGACCTTTGGGGGGTTTTTTTTGGGTTGTTTTTTTTTTTGACCCCAAAAAATAGAAACCCCCCCCTTTGAAATAAAAAAAAAAATCCCAAAAAGAAAAAGTTCCCCTGAAACCTTTTTTTTTTTTTTGGCCCCCCACCCCTGAAAAAAAAAAAAAAAAAAATTTAAAAAAATCCCCTTTTTTTGCTTACAAGGTCCCTTTTTTTAACTTTTTTTTTTTTTAATGATCCCCTCCTCAAAATTGGGGGGGGCCCCATTTTCTGGCAAAAATTTTTTTCGTTTTTGGGGTACCGAAAAACCCCAACCCCCCCTTTTAAACCACCCCAAATTTAACTGTTCCCATACCTTTTGGCTGGCATGATGGCAAACCAAAAGGGTGGGGGGTTTCCCACCATTTGTCCTAAATTCTTTAAAAATAAGAAAGCCAATAACACAAATCTTTTAAAAATTTCCTTGCTTTGAATTCCATTAAGAGCTTTTCCTTTTTTTTTGCCAATTCCCCTGAAAATTCAATTTAACTTTGCCCATTTAAGGTGCGTAAAAGAACAAAAGGGTAGTGATTTTCACCTGGAAAAAGGCCCCCAAAAACCTTGGAAAAAAACCCCGGGTTTTTTAAACCCCCCTTTTTAAAAGGGGGTGGAAAGGCCCCCAAGAAAAGACCCAAAGCTTTTTTTCGAGGTGGGGTTGCCCCCATCTTTTCCGTATGGGGAGGGTCCCGAAACGTGGACCCTTTAAACCCGGGGGGTTTTTTTCTTTTTTTTTTCCCCCCCCCCCGACGGGGAACCCCGGGCCCCCCGCCGTGGGGGAAGGGCTTTGGCCTGATCCCCGTTTTCCCTTTTGCTCCCCCATTGCGGGCTCCCCAAAAAAATTGGCTTTTCCCGGGCCCGAGTTTCAGGTGGGGAAATTCGTCCGGCAACAGCTTTGCGTTTTGGGGGTAGCGGGGTGGGAGGCCGTCGACCGGTGGGCCGAGGGAAAGGGGGCCAGCTTTGCCTGTTTGGGGTTGGGGGGGGCCCGAAAGGAAAAGAACTCAGCCCAAAACGGGGTTCTTTAAACTTTCGTTTTTGCATAGGGTTTTTTTTTTTGTTTTGGAGAAAGATTCGGGGGGGCAACCCCTGTTAATTTGTTTTTTTTTTTTTTTTTAGTTTAGACAAAAAAGGGGGGGAAAAATTTAAAACTGTTCCCTTTCCAAATTTCCAAAACCCTTTTTAACCAAATGTCCAAATGCCCCTGTTTACAATACCAATTCTCTTTCTGCTTAAGTTTTTTTGTAAAGGTCCCAATTGCAATACTATACCCCCCCCCGAAAAAACCGAAACTTCAAAGGAAAAAAAAATTTTTAAACCCTTCAGGAAAGGAACACCATACGAAGAGGGGAACCCCCTTTAACAGAAATAAACAGAAAGAAAAAAGTTTTTTGTTTCGGGGTGAAAAAACCCAATTTTTTGTAAACAGTCCATTACGGTCCCCCCTGGAAGATTTTTAACTTTGGAAAATAACCATAAAAAACAAGTCCCCAAAAACAGGACACCGCGGAGCGAACAAAGAGAAACATCTATTCTTGAAAACAAAGGCGGAATTTTTTTTTTTTAAGAAAATTGTTATTGCCAAAAAACCTTTTTTGTCTAAACTTGGGGGGGGACTTTCTGGGCCGATTTAAAAAAATTTTTAAAATACAACAGGGAATTGAAACAATTTTGTTGGTTTTTTTTTGGGAAATTTAAAACTTAAAACCGTAAGTTCTTTGTTCAAGGGCCAAAAACATTCCCCCCCCCCAAAAAAGAACTTATTAACTAATGGGGGAAAACAAAAGAGGCAAAAAAAACACCCAAGGCCTTTTAGAAGAATCCCCACCAGAACCCGGGTTGTTTTTTTTTTTTTCCCCCAAACTACTGTGGGGGGTCCCCCCCAAAATCGCCGTTTTCTTTCACAATTTTCGACAACGACCCCAAAATTTTTTTTTTTTTTTTTGCTTTCTTGTTCTCATGGAAAAGGCTTGTTACGACCAAACAAAGAACTTTTTGTTCCTTTTATGCAATGAATAAACCCCTACTTTTTGAATACAAATGAATGCATTCTGTTTTGCAACGTTTTTTTTTTTTTTGGGCTTATTTTCAGCTTCCTAGGAATCAAGCACCTTTTTGAATGGGGCTTTTCTTTTTAATTTTCTTTCCCCTTTTGTTTTTAAAACCCGTCTTCCCCCCGGTTCAACACACCATCTTTTTTTTTTTTTGGGTTGGGCCGGAAACCGTTTTATAATCCCCAACAGATTGAAAAAACCAACAAAAAAAATACAAATCAAAAAAAATTTTTTAAACATTTTTTTTTTTTCCCAAAAACATTGGGGGAAAAAAATACCCCAAGGAAAAAAAATAAGCGGGGACGTAATACAATGCAAAATCCCCCACACCGAAAAATTTTCTTCAAATATGGGGACAAATCAACCAAACTTCCAACCCCCAAAACTCACATTGGGGGGGACCAGAAAAGGAAGAGCCGGGCCCCCCCCAAAAAACTTTATCTTGTTGTTAAAAAAATTATTAAATTCTCTCTTTTACAACTCCAAGGGACAAAACCCCCTTTAAAGGGAAACTAAGAGGCCCTCTTCGAAACAAAACGTGGAAACAACCAAAATTTGGGGGAAAAATCGAGATTGAATTCTTCCTTTCTTTGGGGGCCCCCAAATTCGGACAAAAAAAAACAAAACACCGCCCCGTTTACAACCCAAAACTTTTGTGGAAATTTTCTTACATCGGAAACATAAAGGAAAAATTTTTTAATTAGACCTTTAATCTTTTTTTTTTTTTTTAAACCACGACACTGGAAAACACAACACCTTCTGAAAAGAAAACTAACGAAAAGGTAAAAAAAAACACGACTGAAAAACTTGGGGTGGAAATTCTTTGCTTTTTCCTCTTTTCTAAACAATTGAATTATCCATGCCCCCCAACAACCTTGAACCGAAGGAAAAATCTGCAAACCGAGCCTGGGGAAAAAGAAAAATGGGGACAAGGGAAAAGACTTTTCTCTCTTAAATTTTCTGCCATTTGGGAAGATCTTCTACCCTAGAGGGCCCCCCCCCCACCTTTTTTTGGACCCCGTTTTTAATTTTTTTGGGGCCTTTTTTTTTTAAAGTAAACGAAATTTTCCCCCCTTTTGGCTTTGTTTTTCTTGGCATTTATCCCCCCTTTCCCACACACCCAAAAAAAGATGGGATTGAAACTAAAACAGAAAAAACAAACCCTTTTAAAATTCTCAAATCACTGAGGCCCCAAAAAAAAAAACACTTCTTTTTTTTATTTTTTTTTGGAACAGCATTCTTTTTTTTTTTTTCCAAATACCAACGTATTCTTCTTTTTTAGAAACCAACCCTTTGAAGAACATTTCTGAAAAGGGACATTATTCTCGCAAAGGCAAAATTAAACGCGAAAGGAAAAACAACGGAAAGATTGGGCTGGGTTATTTGAAAAAAGAAATAGGCCCCCCCAATGACCCTTTTTCAGATACCGACTAATTTTTAGGCGGGAAAAAAAAGGTTCTCCCCCTTTTTACCACCCCAAATAAAATTCCAAAACAAAACCCCGACCAAAAACGCAAATTTTGTGTTTCCCCCCCCCATTTTTTACCCCGTTTGGGGGGTTTTTTTTTCTCCCCCCTTCCCGATGTTAGAATAGCAGGCGGCCTTGAAGACCAAAAACTGATCTCCGGAGGTCCCCAAACAAACGGTACGACTTCTTTTTAGGAAGGAAACGGAACCCATGGAAGTTTGATTTATAAAAAAAATTCTAAGATATCTCCTTTTTGAAACAACTTAACATAAGGGGAGATGAGTCTTTAAGGAAGTCAAAACTCATACTACTGACCCGGATACACCAACTCCTCTCTGAAGGACCAACTGCATTAATCAGTCAATTCTGCAAATTCCCTGAGCAGACCTGAGAATTTCAAAACGATTAGCATCCAGTGGCTTAGTCAGAATGTCCGCCAGTTGTTTGTCAGTCTGAATGTATTCCAATTCATCTCCTTGGATTCAACCAGGTATCTGATATAATGATGTCTATGCCAATATGCTTTATTCTGGAATGTTGTACAGGATTATTGGATATATTAATAGCGCTGACATTATCATAGTAGAGTGTCATTGTTCCTTGAGTAAGACCATAACCAGAAAACATCTGTTTCATCCATACAACTGAGTACAGCATCCTCCTGCAGCTATGTACTCTGCTTCTGCAGTGCTTAGAGAGATCGAATTCTGTTTCTTGCTGAGCCATGATACTAAGTTTTTACCAACAAAGAAACATCCCCCAGAAGTACTTTTTCGATCATCAATATTTCCTGCCCAATCAGCATCACAGTATGCAACCAGATTCAGTTCACTGTCTTTGGAGTACTAGAGACCATACTGCATAGTTCCTTTAACATATTTCAGAATGCGTTTTGCAGCTATCAGATGAGATTCCTTTGGGTCAGATTGATAACTTGCACAGATTCCAACACTGAACATTATGTCTGGTCGACTGGCTGTTAGATACAACAAACTGCCTATCAAGTTACGATAGACTGTGTGATCGACTGATACACCAGATTCATCTTTCGATACTTTTGTGGAGGTGGAGATAGGTGTTCTGGATGATTTACATGATTCTAGATCAAACTTTTTTGACAAGATTCTTAGCATACTTCTCTTGCGAGATAAAGTATCCTTCAGAACTTTGCTTGACCTGTAGACCTAGGAAGTAAGTCTGTTGACCAACCATGGACATTTCAAACTCTTCCTCCATCACTTTCACCAACTCATCAGTATATTTCTGCAAGGTTGATCCAAACACAATGTCATCCACATAGATTTGGCAATGGTTACATGACTTCCAGTAGTTTTTACATACAGAGTTTTGTCAACACTTCCCCGTTTATACCATGCTGGAGCAGATACTGTGTCAGACGTTCATACCATGCCCGTGGCGCTTGTTTAAGGCCATAGAGGGCTTTTCGAAGCTTATAGACATATGAGGGATGTTCTGGATCTTCGAAGCCTTTAGGTTGAGCCACATAGATATCTTCGTGGATATATCCATTCAGAAATGTTGTCTTGACATCCATCTGAAATAATGTGAATCCAAAATGCATGCGACAGCTAATAGGATCCTGATTGACTCGAGTCTAGCTACAGGAGCAAAAGTCTCGTCATAGTCAATCCCTTCAATCTGAGTATAACCTTGAGCCACTAACTGAGCTTTGTTCCTGGCTATATTACCAGCTTCATTAGTTTTATTTTTAAAGATCCACTTCGTTCCAATTACATTGACACCATCTGATTTTGGAACTAGTTTCCAGACATGATTCCGCTCAAACTGATGTTGTTCCTCCTGCATTGCCTTGATCCACAGATCATCCTGTAAGGCTTCTTTGACATTTTTGGTTCTATCTTTGAGGTTAGCAAGCAGACCCAGACATTTCTGTCAGATTATTTCTTATTCTGCTCCTGGTCTTCATCCATCTGATGGATCTCCAATAATGTTATCTGATGGATGGTTTTTCTAAGTTCTGGTGGGTTTGTCTTTACCTACCTCATTCATGAGGTCAATCTCTTGTTCTGAACTTTCTGGATCTTCATCTGACGATTCTTGTGGTTTGGGCTGACTGTTGTTATTACTCGCAGCTGGATCCCTTAGAGGAGGCTCTGTCACTGTTGAGTCTATTGATTCTTCTGGATTGTCATCGATAACCACATTTATTGAGTCCATCACAGACTGAGTCTCTTGTTGTAGACTCTGTAGGCACGACTTTTTGGAGAGTATCCAAGGAAGATGCTTTCATCACTCTTTGGTTCAACTTCCCTCTTTGTTCTCTATCAGCTAGTACATAACACTTTGTCCCAAACACATGAAAATATTTCAGATTTTGCTTCTTTCCCTTCCAGATCTCATATGGAGTTTTCGTTGTTCCTGGTCTAAGATAGATCCTATTTATCGTATGACATGCTGTGTGAACTGCTTCAGCCCAGAAGCGCTACGGCAGATGTGAGGCATGTAGCATAACTCTAGCCATTTCCTGTAAAGTTCGATTCTTTCTTTCCACTACTCTATTCTGTTGAGCAGTTCTAGGGGCTGAGAACTCATGTGAAATGCCATGCTCGGAGTAGAAATCTGAATATAGAGAGTTCTTAAATTCCTTTCCATGATCACTCCTCAATCTCTGAACTTTTATAATGACTCATCTTTTTCTTCCGAACTCTTATACATAAGTTTAAAGGCCTTGAAAGCTTCTTTCTTTTCTCTCAGAAAGTATACCCAGTTGTATCGAGAGAAGTCATCTACACACACAAATATGTACTTTCTTTCCCCGATGCTTTCAGTCTGTGTTGGCCCCATGCCTCTTACTGCTTTGTGTGGCGTTCTGATTTGTTTCCCAATTTCACATGCGCCACAGATTCTTTCTGGATCAATTCTGATCTTAGGTTCACCTTTTACTGCTTCCAGTTTTATCAGTTTATCCATATCTCTGAAGTTTATGCGACCCAGTCGTCTGTGCCAGAGTTTAAAGATTCATCAGCTTTGGATAGGTGGCAAGTATTTCATTTGTCAAAACATAACAATTGTCTGAGGACGAGTTCCTTTCATGACAAGTTGATTTGCTTTGTCACTAACTCTGCAGCAGTTACAATTGAAGCACACATTCCAATTTTGATCACACAACTGACTAATGCTAATTAGATTCGCCTTTAACCCACTGACTAGTAGGAACTTCTTCTAATTGAGGTAAAATGTTGTGTTTATGTTCAAAAACCCACACTATAGATTGGGCAATTTATTACTGCATTCTAAGATAGGTTTAGAGTTTTATCCGGCGGATTTTATAGATGACTGATCAATCAGGAACAACAACAGATGGACTAACACTAAAGATCTGACTTAGGAAAGCTGTTTCCTTATGAGGCCAACGCGGTACTTCAAAGAAGATCAGACCAGTATGGAAAGAAGATCAGCGTATCTTCAAAGAAGGTAATGGACCTAATCTGCTAGATTACATTCCTCTTTTACAGTCCTACCTTCTACAATCAAAGACATCTATGGAGAGTGTTTTTTGAAGGATCTATAAGTACCAGTTCTTGGAGAGAACTAGGGTTACGACAAATTACGAAGAAACACTCCATACCGGCTATTAAGAATAGATCTTTGATTGGCATGCATTCTTCTCAAAACAGAATGTTCAAGGGTGATTAAGATGATGAACTTGAGAAGAACTACTGCTACTTAAACGAAAGGACGTAAAGATCACACTGTTGTGGTAACAACTTTATAGAGCTCATTGAAGTGGACTGCATCAGAGTTGGCTCTCCAAGTGAAGGGATTTCATTGGACTTTCTGTATGCATGGCTCTCCATCTTCAACAATCCACTAAACCTTTGTAGACTGGGTTTGTACCTTGTGTGGGGCACTTGGGGTAAGATTATTGTATATCTACCTTTGTACATTGGATTATGAGTTAGTGGGATTGGACGCCTATGTGATCGTCCCCAGACGTAGATACACACTGTATCGAACTGGGTAAAAAACACTCTGTGTCTTTTTTCTGTGTGTGACTATCGTTCTCCCTCATTACATACTTACTGATTAACCTAATTGGATCAATCAGTAATCTGTTTCAGTCATCTAGTTCTATCGAATTATCTAAGATGCGAAAATGCAAAATTACATGTGGTATCAGAGCTTTTAAGTCTACATAGTGACTTGATCCAAAGGGCTGTTTATAGTTTTGCATTCTCATCTTTTTGTGCGAGTCTGTCTGTTTGTTTGTTGGCTGGTTGTGGTATTCAGGATGGACGCAAGTATGAAACCACCAGAACTAGATAATCACAACTACTCTTTTGGAAGGCTCAGTATAGGGATATATCTTCAAGCGCAAGGGTAACCCAGGGTCTATCGTACTGTTCTAGACTGGGCTGGAGTCCCCCTACTGTCCGAATGCTGAAGGAGTCCAAAGAATTTAAAACCTAATGGAGACGTGGACTGAACGAAGAATGAATGCCTCTGATCTAAACAACAAAGCGATTAAACTCAATGTGTTGGTCACTGTCATGAATCTTGTGTTCACACTTGTAACAGGAGTGAAAGAGGCTAAACGAGTATGGGAAATTCTTGAAACTAGGTTTGAAGGTACCAGTGATGTCAAGCAGTCAAAGTTAACAAATGGTGTTGTTAGAATTGAAGCACTCAGAATGATCGCAAGACGAAACCATTTCGACTTTCCACAGCAGAGTTCAGAACTTGATGAATCGTGCCTCAGTACTTAGGGAACCATTCACTGATGAGAGAGTGGTCAAAAAGATTCTTATATCTTTACCTAAAAAGATTTCGATGAAGGTAACTGCTATTCAGGAACACACTGGTTGGGAAAATAAGACTGTTGGAGAACTCATGGGAAGCTTACACACATATGAACTGGAAGTTCGTGGCTGATAATGATATTGGTTGCAACCGGAAAGGAAGTCAGTAGCTTTTGTTGCTGAGGCTGATCGAGAATCTGATACAGATGATATAGATGGATGAAACCATAGTTCTTCTCACAAAAAACTTCAAGAAGATCTTAAAAGGTTTCAATAGAAAAGGTCAAAGTCAATCTACCAGAACACCAATATAAGCAACAATACCTCATATCAAAAGGGTGAGACAGTTCTTTCTCACATAACAGTCACACTCAAACTGGGCGAACAAGACAGAACGAAATAGTACCACAGAAACAGAAAAACTCCCTCAATCGGTCAATACAGTGCAGAGAATGTGAAGGTATGGTCACATACAGGCTGAATGTGCGACATTCTAAAATGGAAAAAAGGCTATGTCTGTGGCTAATCTTAGTTATGATGAGGAGGAATCAGCCAAAATATTCAATCAAGAGAGGAATGTGGAAAAACTTTGTAGCCTTCTTCACTGCTACCGATCATCAGTCAGACGAAAGAACCATCGGATGAAGAAATCATACATATCGACTGATGATTTTTGAAGAGAGACACCACTCAGCTTGAGACAGAATTTGAAAAATTGTTGCTAGCTGGGAACAACTTGTGAAAGTGAATAAGAAATCTGAATGACGAACTGAAGCAAAGAGATGGTCGTCTAAAGGATTTGAAGGCAGAATTGGTCATAAAAGAAGATCTCATCACACAGATACGGATCCAGAGAAGGAAAATTGATCAAAGGATTGGAGAATTGAAGAAAAATATTCAGATGATGGATACTACATCTACCTTGGATAAAATTTTAGACTCTGGGAGAAATCCTAACAATAAAAAGGGTCTGGGATTTGAACGAGGAGAATCTTCGAATAATGCACCAAAGTTCATCAAAGAGGGAATGACTAAGACCACAGATAATCACAGGGTATGAACAAGGACAGTCTTCTAAGTCAGTACAAAACCAGGAAAGAAGGCATGGTCATAACACTAATACTGACCCAGGAAGAACAACTCACCAGTCTCATTATTCAAGGTTCAAGAATAAATTGGCCAGAGTTAAATTCTACACTCCTACCTGTCACTACTGTCAAACAAAAGGTCATACTAGACCTGAGTGTTATTTCTTCTAAAGAGATGAAAGGAAGGAAAAATTTCAAAACAAGACTATTACACCTTTCACCAGACAGGTCTGGTAAGGAGTCAGAAGTCATTTGCTACCCCACCTTTGTCTGATGCTTCAAAACTGATACTAGATGGTACTTCGACAATGGGTGCTCAAGGCACATGACAGGAAACCATCAAGTGTCTGATGGCTGTTCAACCTAGCAGTGGGCTGTAACATATGGAGATGGACAAAAAGGTAAGATTGTTGGTAAAGTTACCCTGAATGTACCTGGCTTACCTCAGTTGAAAGAAGTCCTACTTGTCAGTGGGTTGAAAGCAAATTTGATCAGCATCTGTCAGCTGTGTGATCAAAACTGGAATGTATGTTTCGACCGTAACTGCTGTAGAGTCAGTGATAAAGGAAACGTCTGGTCATGGAAGGAACATGGTCCTCAGACAACTGTTACGTTTTAATAATGAAGTTGCTTGTCATCTATCCAAAATATGATGAATCAAAACTCTGGCATAGACGACTGGGTCACATAAACTTCAGAGATATGGATAAACTGATAAAACTGGAAGCTGTAAAAGGTGTACTAAGATCAAAATTGATCCAGAAAAAATCTGTGGTGCAATGTGCTATTGGAAAACAGATCAGAAGCACACCAAAGCAGTAAGAGGTATCACCACTGAGAAGTGTCTAGATCTTGTCCATATAGACCTCATGGGACCAACACAGACAGAGAGCATTGGAAGAAAGAAGTATATATTTGTGTGTGTAGATGACTTCTCTCGATACAGCTGGGTGTACTTCCTAAGAAAAAAGACAGATGCTTTTAAGGTGTTCAAGACTTTGTGCATAAGATTCGGAAGGAAAATAATGAGTCCATCATAAAAGTTCAGAGATTAAGGAGTGATCATGGAAAGGAATTTGAAAACTCACTGTATTCAGACTTCTGCTCCGAGCATGGTATATCACATGAGTTCTCAACTCCTAGAACAGCTCAACAGAATGGAGTAGTGGAAAGAAAGAATCGAACCATGCAGGAAATGGCTAGAGTGATGCTACATGCCTCACATCTACCACAACGGTTCTGGGTAGCAGTTCATACAGCGTGTCATAACATATATAGGGTCTATCTGAGACCAGGAACTAACAAAACACCATATGAGATCTGGAATGAAAAGAAACCAAATCTGAAATACTTTCATGTGTTCGGCACAAAGTGTTATGTGTTAGCTGACAGAGAACAAAGAGGGAAATTCGAACCCAGGAGCGATGAAAGCATTTTTCTTGGATACTCTCCGAACATTCGAGCCTACAGAGTCTACAACAAGAAGAATCAGTCTGTCATGGAGTCAGTAAATGTGGTTATTGATGATAATCCAGAAGAATCAGTTGACTCAATAGCAATAGAGTCTTCTCCAAAAGATCCAGATGAAAATAATATCCAGTCAGTCAAGCCACAAGAAGAGTCAGATGAAGATGAAGAAAGCTCAGAACAGGAGATAGATCCAAAATTGATGTTGGTAAAGATAAACCTACCAGGACTGCAGAAGAATCATCCAACAGAATAACATTATTGGAGATGCATCAGATGGGATGAAGACCAGGAGCAAAATAAGAAATAATCTGACAGAGGTGTCTGGATCTGCTGTTATACCTCGAAAATAGAAACCCAAAAATGTCAAAAAAGCCTACAGGATGATCTGTGGATCAAAGGCAATGTAGGAGGAGCTACATCAGTTTTGAGCGGAATCTAGTTCCAAAACCTGACAGTGTCAATGTTATTGGAACGAAGTGGATCTTTAAAAATAAAACTGATGAAGCTGGAAATAATCGGCCAGAAACAAAGCTCGATTAGTGGCTTCAGGGTTTATACTCAGATTGAAGGAATTGGAC
>VALG01013232.1:19605-74650 GCA_009835305.1 Ipomoea purpurea
CTACTGGTACGCGCCTCTTCCAGCTCTGAATGGAAGCCAAGAATTAACCGCTTTGTTGTGTTAGAGGACGAAGTAGGGAAAAGGACACGTGGGGATGGAGCAGAGAGCTTAGTGGGTCTTTCTCAATCAGATCAGCTTATGATATCATTCAGGGCGACTTACCAGGGAGGGCTAACTTGGATTGGAAGACCATTTGTAAAATCAAGATCCCCAGCAAGATGCTGCATTTTTTGTGGCTAGTAAGCCTTGGGAAAGTGATGACCAATGAGGAGCGTTTTAAGAGGCACTTTACTGATGATAAAACTTGTTTTGTCTGTGCAGGTACCACGGAGAGCTTGCTCCATATTTTTCGGGATTGCTCCTAAATGGAAGGGATGTGGAATCGCTACTCCCCGCGGCGACAATTCTTCTGCTTAAAGCTAAGGCTTGGGAAGATTGGTTGGCTACAACATAAAGGCCAATAGCCAACTTGGTTTCCCGGAAGGGTGGCAGGCCACTTTCGGTATTGTCCTCTGGTGGAGCTGGAGATGGCGAAACTCGAGAGTGTTCGAGGGAAGCTGGCAAACTTGGATTTTCGACGCCATTGGGTACGTGAGCAACGCGATGAGGTGAGGATGGCGTTCAAGAAGCGGTGGTCACCAGGGGCACTCGAGTAGGCATGGGCGAAAGAACTTCGGTTTGGGAGAAACCGCGCTTGGGATGGCTGAAGCTCAATGTTGACGGGTGCAGCAAAGGCAATGGCAGGAGGGCGGGCTGTGGGGCGTCCTCCGCGACAGTCAGGGGCTTTGGCAAAGAGGTTTCTCGCACAACATTGGGTCGTGCTCGGCGGAGGAAGCTGAAGCATGGGCTGTTTTGGAGGGACTTCGAATGGCAGCTGCGTATGGGACTCGACGGTTGATCATTGAAAGCGACTCGACCGGGGTTATTCAAGCCCTACAGATGAGTAACCGAGACGTGGGAAGAGCTCATAATGTGGTATGGGTTTGCATGCATGAGTGCAGCAAGTTTGAAGAGGTTGAATACAGCCATGTGTTACGCGAGCAGAATAGAGTGGCAGATTGGCTAGCGGCTTCTGCGCTCGAACACGACATTGGAAATCAGAGCTTGGAATCTCCTCCAGACCTTGTTCAGGCACTGCTGTGGGAAGACAGAAATGGCGCACGCATCCAGCGTGGCGCACATGCGTAGTTGTCTTACCCGGGTTTTACACCCTCCTTATTTTCCAAAAAAAATTATTGTGATTAGAAGTGTATAAATGGTGGGAGAACCTTAAGCTAATAGTTGGATTGCACATTTATTTTTATATATTATATATGCTCAACATGCCTCATCATATGTGTGTGCCGATTACTTTTTGATGGGCTCCAAGCAACACATGAACCGTAATCTATTTTTTATCGGTTGACGCGGAGATTCGAATCCATGACCTTTGGCATGGGGTTGGCTCTATACCAAATTGAAACATGTGTTCTATCTCAATTAAAAGTTTAAATTGATAGTTGGATTGCACATTTATGTTTATATATTGTATGTTCAACATGGATTTACTTTCTTCATGGACATTAAGGTGGATTTATGAAAATCCGTGATATAATCTGGGTGAAGTTAAGAAATATATAATTGAAAAAAAAAAAAAAAAAGAAGCTATGAGTGCCAAACTGGGAGCTCCAAGAATCATTGTGATGATGATTGTATGTGTATATACAACATACTTAGCTTTCAACATTGTGTAGTCACTAAGCATTATATATTGTACTTTCTTGATCTATAATCTATTTTGACAACTTTCTGTCAAATTAAAGTTTCAATGTGAGGTGTCAGTGATCAGCCTTAATACATATATGATGTATCTTTGTTTATCCCCTTTCTCTCTCTCTCGCTCTATATACCTATATATATATATATTATATATTTATATATATATATTATATTATATTAAATATATATAATAGTTACTTTTCTGACCATTTTTGTGTATTGCATATTGCTTCACTATTCCCACCCAAAAGAGATCGAAATGGACACGCTATCAGTCGGTTTTAATTATTTGTAATTGATTTTTTTTCTTTTTTTGAAAAAATTATGTCAAAAGTTACAAAATATAGTAGAGGGCAACGTAGTTAATTAGAGATATCTTATTCTAAGCTCATGGAATAAGAGTTAGTTTCATTTTTTTGTTATTATTTATAGTGGCAATTTACGTATTTTTAGTTTTTTTTTTTTAAAATTAGAATATTCATTTTTCACAGTATTATTGGTGACATGGACTATTTTAGTCATCTATAAAAAAACGTTGAAATTTCGTTAAACACAAATGCATTTCGCTCTTAATTTGATTTTTTTCAAAAAAAACATAAAAAAATATTACGGGTCAACGCATTTTGTATTTAAAGATTAAAATGTCCTTTAATTTAATGAAATGTCAGCGATTTTGTGATAGAGGATCATAATTGATTGTCATAATAATACTAAGACCAAAAGGATGTTCTGAAAAAAAAAAGACTAAAAATTGACGTCACCTATAAATCTATGACAAAAAAAAAATAAATAATAACTCTGAAAATAATCTAAACATAAAGAACTACCTTAATAGATCAATTCCATTTTGGGATTTTAATGGACTCATGTAGGAAAATGTAACAAAAAAAAAAAAAGGTTTCATGGTTGGCGCCATCCTAATGCACGACGTCTTTTATATTTTATTTTATTACATAGGGCATAAAATTTAAATCAACCCTTAATTCATTTTCATCTCTCTTGTCTCATTCAACCTATCCAAAAACTCACAAAAACTTCAATTGGAATTTTCTAATGAAGTCAATCTCAAAAACACAATGGCCCTGTTTGATAAAAAATTGGCCTATAAGCTAATTTGACTTTTTGATCACGATTAATTGTTTAATTTAGTTAAAAATCAATATAAGTGTTTGGTTTAATTTGCTTTTTGAACTCCAAAATGCTAAAAATTCAAAAGTTACTCCAAGTAACTTTTTTAATAACTTTTTTAGAAAAGAGGATTATACCAAACAGCTATCAGCTATCAGCTAACAGTTAATTTACCAAACACTTTTCTACAACAGCTAATGTTATCAATTAGTTTACCCTCTAATTAAACACATCAACTAACGCTATCAACTAACATATATCAATTACACAGATCATAACCTTAACAAGTTCAATTAACTTCCTTTATGCAATTTAATCCAATTAAAGCATCAAAGCAAGGATACACAAAAATCCGATTCTAAATTATTAGTTGAACATGAAATTTAAAGTAAATAAAAAATTGAATGGAAAACAACAACCCAAAAGCAAGATTGAAAAATTGAAAAATTGAAAAATAATATTAAAAGAGATAGAAGAACTCATCTTTCTAAATGGATGAATTCTTGAATTGTAAATTGATGATTATGAGACTCGGGGGTCCGGATTATACAACTCGTAATATATGATTGAATATAATAAACGAATAATAAAATGTAAATAGGGGTAGAAATAACGTACGAATACGCTCACGGGACGAATATTGTATTAATTGGATGTATAATGCTATTAGAGGTTCAGGACGTGTAACAACAAGACAACTATAGTTAGAAGGTAGAAGATGCCTTAATTAGTACATCAAGGAGGGATTTTATAGCCTATGTCCCATAACAACTCCGGAGAAACCGTTGGAGATGCCCCCCAACTGCCATGGGCCGCAACAATAGCCGCATGACTCGAGGCAACGCGGAAACCTCGTCTCCGGCCGAGCCCGGAGCTCGGCCGACCCCAGGTGACCGAGGCCCGTGCTGGCTGACCTCGTGGTGGCCGAGCCTACGGGCTGACCCCGGGTGCCGAGCCCATGTTGGCCGACCCCAAGGTGGTCGAGACCCCGGGTGTATGGTCGAAGACCCCGGGGTGGTAGCCGAGCCGTGGTAGTAACCCAGGACCTCGTGGTTAGTAGCCGAGACCCCGTGGTGATACCGAGGACCCCATGATAGTAGTCGAGGACCACCGGGGAGGTAGACCCCTCCATGGTCTGTCCGGCCGCGTGCGTAGTCCACCGGTGTCGGATGTGATCCGCTCCATATTGCTTCGCTCCGGGTCCGCTTCGTGATAATTCCATCGTAAATGTTGGTTGACCTTGAAAATGAATATTAGAACTCTTCCATGAACCAAACACGCCATTAATGTATCATAATCTAACACTTTCCAGTTGATTGCCATCCGGGGAGTTGTCACGCAAGCTAGGATGTTGCGTATCTAGTGTTGGCTAAAACCTATGGTCTGCAAGGGTATGTGATATAGCTCCATGCTAGCATGTCGTATGCCTTCTCCAAGTCAACTTTGAAAATCATCCATCCTAAAGCCCCTTTTTTGTGGCCATGGAGTTAAGGATTTCCTGAAATACAAGCACATTGTCTATTATTTGTCGACCTGGAACAAAACTGTCTTGTGAGGGTCAACCAAGATTTTGGAAATATCTTGAGTCGGTTAGTCATGGTTTTAGTGGCAGCTTGTAGGAGATATTGCATAAACCTATTGGCCGAAACTGCTTAATAGATTCTGGATTGGCCACCTTTGGGGATAAGGAAATGAACGTATCATTATATCCTTGAGGCAAAATACCATCTGCGAAAACTCAAAGCGAATTAGTTAGTGAATCTCCTACTATATTCCAGAATCTTGAAAAAAAAACATGCACTAAAACCATCCGGGCTGGAGCCTTAGTAGGGGCCATGTCAAACATGCTTGCTTAATTTCTCTCTCGTAAAAGGCTTATTAACTGAGAGAATAAACCCATGATATGGGTCCTGATTTTGGGAGGATTTGTCAACAGAGAGCCCTCATCGTCTCTTAGTGTCAGAATCCTGGTGAGAGTTGTTCTTAATAGACGTTGCCATGTGATAGAAGTGGGTGTTCCGATCGCTCGAAACGATCCAATCTTCCCTAGAACGCTGGAAACCAAAGTAACTCCTCTGATAGAGGACTTCCTCGAGCTCCTGTCTCAATTTCTTCTCCAGTTTCAACATATCCGGCCTAACTTGTAATGAGAGTCTACTCTGTACACCACTAAGTCTAGCTAAAATTCTGTTTTTGTGAACCTGCACATTTCCAAATATTCCGGTTCCAAAGGGATAGAGTTTATGCTAACTTGCTCATATTAGAGATCAAGTCAGTGCCTTTATCCCAAGAGTGCTTAACAACATTATGAAAAACTTAGGGTGAGTAGTCCAAGCTAAGTTGAATCTAAAAGACTTCATCCTCCTCACCAAAGGCGTTGGACTAGTATTGATGAGGAGGGGTGAGTGATCCGACTCCACAATAGGAAGGTGCTCAACCATGTCTGCTGCAAACCTTAATTTCTAGGTGTATTGCTCATAGCTCTATCTAACCTTGCACCTTTAAAGGGACGAGGAACTAACACCCCTCGTCCAAGTAAAACCGGGACCCACGAACCCTAGATCAACAAGGCTCTCCCGAAATATCCAGTCATTAAAGTCAGAACATCTCGACTGAGAGAACCTTCTTGATTAATTAAACTCCTCCTTGCAAGTTACAGAGTTGAAAATAATTGAACGATGAAGAATGAATAATGAGTGATTAAATTTTTTTTTTCTAGATTAATAAAGTATAGAACAAATACTACTATCTTAGAAAGGAATTATGACGTGTCTTTTTTTTTTTTTTTTTTTTAGTTACAATCTAACCTATACATAGTATGTTCACATGAAATGCCCATCTTTTGATTGACTTTCACAGTTATAGTGTTCACTTTCTTGAGCTAAATATTCCTAATAGGAATTCGCCAACTACACCACGTCGGTATCAGAGCTGCCCGTCAAGAGGAGTTGAACCCAAGCAGGGCCGACATCCTAACGTGTTGACCGACCCGGGGTCGTTGGGCCAAACATAAGTCCACTGTTAGTAGTCTGGTTCTCTTTGTTACGTCCAGATCATATTTAGTCAGATCGATCGTTTGACCCGCGACACGCTAACTTAACCAAAAGTTGCTTGTTAAAGTCTTTGCCTTTCGCAATCCAAGCCCTCATTGTCCTTAGCTTTGAAAACTTCATTCGAACCAATGAGGTGTACCTTCCTTTTCTTGTGTGTCGCCCCATAGAAAATCCATGCAAAGTTTATCAATTTCATTACAGACACTTACCGGGAGCGCCAACGTCTGCATGTGTACACAGGTAAGGAAGCCAGGACTGATTGAACCAGGACACGTATGCTGGTCAGTAGAGGCAAAGAATCCGCTTTCCAATTAGCGAGCTTCATGCGCATACCTTCCAAGGATTTAGAAGGGTTGAAAATAAGCCATGAGATCTTCGCAAACTCCTCCATGAAACTCATTTGATCCTCCGAAGATTCGCCAAAGTAGGGAATCATCCGCAAAAAGAGGTGAGGACACGCCAATGTCCCCTTATTGTGCTATGGTTTTCCAATGTCCGTCCTGACATGCTCTTGAATATCCCACAACAGCCTTTCGATGACAAAAATAAACAGATAAGGTGTATACGGATCTCCTGTCTAAGGTCCCTCTTAGGTTGAAAAGGTTTAAGCCTTTCACCATTCCATAGAATCGAGATATTACTCTCCCTGATGATAAACATCAAAAAAAAAAAAAAAAAAAAAAAAAAAGTGATACTCCAGAAAGGCCCAATCCACACTATCATAAGCTTTGTGAAGTCCATTTTAACAAGCATCGCACCTTTCTTCCCTTTCCTTTTGTTAATTCCATGTATCACACCCCGCGGTCAGAATGTGATTCAACGTAGAACCAGGTAGGAAGCTATTCTGGTGAGGCTGATCAGCTACTTCATAATTGGTCTCAACCTATTCACAATCACTTTAGAGATAATTTTTAAAATAACATTTAATCTCTAGCGTTCATATTTTTCTTTGTTATTTTTTTCGTTTCAACCAGTTTAATTGGTTTAGACTTTAGGTAACCTCTTATTTTTAGTAACCATATTTTTCAATCGGTTTTTAGTAAAGTCCTAAACCAATTAAACCGGTTGAAAGCAGAAAAATAACAAAAAAAAAAAATATGAAGAGACAAAATGCGCTTACTAAAAATAGAAAAAGTCATGAGAATTGACTAAAAGTGTCCAAAAATAATAGTCTGGGATGTTAAATGACAAAAACGATAGTCTAAGACTAAATTTGGAATTGTCACCAAAGACAATGAACCTCTAGTGGAAAACTCTATTCAGAAACTACATTAAGAGTACTATTAAATATTGGGCAAAATGGTCAAATAAACCCTTAAACTTTAGGCAAAAATGCCAATCGGGCCATTAATTTAAAAATGCAATTAAACACCCGTACGTGTTATTTGGTCGTCTAAATCCAATAGCAGGTTTCACCTGGATGATAACCAGTCTTCAAATCCTGAGATGCTGATAATAATTCTGGCAACCATAAAATAAAAAAATAATCAAGTGGCCTAACCGAGAAAGACAATCGCCGGTCGTCTCTCCGGTAGGAAACAAGGTCAATGGGAGGTTACTTTTTATTGTTTTTAAGGGTGGTTGCGGCGTCCAACGGTGGTCAACGTCAATCAATATTTACGAGGTAAAATGAATTTATTGACTCATCTTTTAATATTTGAGTGTTTAATTGTTATTTTTTAAAGTCAAGAGTCTATATGCACTTTGGCCTAAGTTCTACTTGACCTTTTTCTTTAATATTATAAATTTAATTTAAATAATTAAAGATACTAAAAAATAAAAATAATTAATCAATAAATAAATAATAATAAAGAAAATATGAGAATTGATAAAAATTAGTCACTAGGGTACGCCGTATACAGGCTTTCCGTCATGCCTTTACCAAACCGACAGTGATAGCGATGTGTCAAAGTTTATTGTTGGTTTTGTGTATATTGGAATTGGTCCCACGCGCTGTGTTAGATGATGAGCCACGCCCAAAGCCACCATTCAAATTGAAAATAATTGGTGTACTCCAATTTGATAATTACTAAATGGTCACTTGACTATATCAAAATCAATTGGTCCTTGACTATTTTTTAACAATAAAATCTACACCATTTCGTCTCCGTTGGTTTGATCATTAGTCAACAGTTAACTTGGGACCAAATTGGTAATTTGCTATAGTCAAGGGATCATTTTGTAATTAACTTTAGGGTGGCACTTCGGTTTATGTCTCGAACCGAACCTACAACGAACCGAACTTAGTTTGGTTAGGTAATATACCGAACAACCGATACGGTATGGATTCCTGTAACTGAACGTTCGATATAAAAACGATCGATTGTTCGTAAAAAACTTAACTGAATCGAATACCGTTGATTTTTTTTTTAAAATATAATAATAATAATATAAAATAAATAAATAAATAACTAAAAGTAATCCAAGTCCCTTGCTGCTTGCTCTGCCGTTCAGCTCATATTTTCACAGGTATTCTCGTAAATGTTTTATTTGATTTCTTTATGGTTTGTTATCAAAAGTTCTATATTAAGTGTTATGGTTTATCATTAGGGTGAGATAATTACTGAAAAACCAACAAAACCGATAACCGATAACGAACGCCGATAAGCCAAACTGTTATCCAAAGTCTAATATATAACAAAATAGCAATCCAAATTCAAATAGTATTTGGTGCAGTTCGTTTTTTACAGAACAATTCAGTTCTCTTCAAGTTTTTACTGAACTGTTCGGTATACAACAATCTATTACCGTTCAGTTGGTCGGTTATACCGAATCTAACTAGTTTGGTACGGTTCGATTCGAGAAAACTGAACCGAATTGCCCACCCTTAAAGTTAATTACCGAAAATCCCTTGACTATAGCGAATTACCAATTTGGTCCCAAGTTAACGGTTGACTAACAGTCAAACAAACGGGAGGACCAAATTGGTTAAGATTTTTAAAATTGAGGGACTTAATTGGTCAAAAAAATAGTCAAGGATCAAATTGGTAATTTCGCTATAGTCAATGGACCATTTCGGTAATTAACTCCCCATTTTATAGCCTCTTATGTGTGGACATGTCAACAGTTGTGTGAATCATATTTGTATACGGTAAATTAATATACATCAGTCAAAATAATTACATTGTACAAAATAAATGTACATTATTCCATGGATAGTACATATATTGAGTATAACATTAATATGCATAATAATGTACATTCAGTACAACAAATAATGTACATTAGTTATATTAAAAAATGTACTTTGTTATGGTCCACAGTAACACTGTGTGACCCATGGTCCACACAATATTTCCATTTTATACTACACTACTTGCTACTCCTCTCACATGTTCTATATGAACATTTTTCTTGGACCCGATGATGAAAATGACCAAATCTATTGTGCAACCTCGATATAAGTAAGGGATATTAATTTGGGAGTCGCCAATAGTATAAACTCATATACAATCTGCTATCCCTCTGAGACTCTCAAGATGCTCATATGTATGACACTTATATTTTCAGGTGACTAACTGAAAAAAAATAAGAGTTCTATACATCTAATGTAATCAAATCTTAAAACCACTTTTCATTAACTTCCTCTCGAACTTAACGATATAAAAATTGATAAGTTATTCTTTACTCATGTCAGGTCTCAATCAATGTTTTACATCATATTTTGTTTGGTGAGTAAAAGTTGAGGAGATAAGTGAGGTATACAGAATATTCTTTCTGAATAGAATAACTACTCTCTGTCTCATTTATGTGTATTGATTAACGATTGCTTGACTGGATTTATTTTTATCCAATTGTTTTATAATATTAAGTTTAGATTAGATACAAAATTTATAATATTAGAAACTACACCTAGCGTTTGGTTCAAGTTATATTACATAACCAAAGGAATGTGATATTCCGAAGCTTACATTCTTATTTTTGGTTCATATTCCCCTCCACATAGGATTTTGAAGGAATGTGTTCCCTCATTTTCTTGGGTTATGTGACGATAACCCTTGGATATTTATAAATTTTCATTGTAATTCTAATATATATAATCACCCACTAATATATTATATATTATATAGTATATATATAATAATATATATATATAACAGTATTATAATATATATATATATTAATATATAGTATATATGTGTGTGTGTGTGTGATGGGTGATGTGGTGTGAGTGTATATATTGTGTATATTATATAATATTCTATTATTATTATTTAGCATATTATTATTATATTAATTATTATTAGATTAGTATTATTATTATTATTATTATTATTATATATTTTATTATTATTATTATTATTATTAATTAATATATATTTTTATTACGTTATGTTAGCATATAATATAATTCTATGCTACATAAGAGATCGAAAAGGCTTGATTCAAGCCCGAACTCGCGTTGCCTGCACCTGCGGGCACGAAATTGGCTGGCCTTGCGGGCTAAGTTATGTCAAATTTTGACATATCATTTCCAATCGATATAGTCACTTGGTTCGACCAAAACCGAGAGCACAACTCTCGTGCTACAGAGAGCACGAGAGTTGTGGTGCACCGAGAGCAAAACTCTCGTGCAACGGTGAACACGAGAGGTGCACTCTCGGGTTGCACTACAGCACGAGAGATGCACTCTCGTGTTGCTTCGCTGTCCTGAACCTGCACCCCCAACGTCTGAACACCTGAAAGATCAGAAGATTAAATCATCTGTTACGGAATTAACCTATTTACATTCAAATTTTAAACATGAGTTTAATCCTACTTAGTGGGTGGCTGTTACAGTGTTCACAAATTGATTTTATTACCAATTTAGTGCCATGTTGAATGCTATCACTCAACATCCCTATATAAGAGAGGTAGAGCAGTAGCATTTCATACAGCACAAAAACCAAAGAATTACAGTACAGCTTTCTTCAAAACTTCTGCTTCACTCTCTCTTTACCGCAGTGTCTTGCTGTGCTTTGTTTGCGGGTTCTTTGTTTAGGTGCTTAAACAAAGAATCGTAGCACGTTTAATCCTGAGAAACCTAGGCTACAAAGCTCCTAACACTTGTGGGATGTAGCAAATAAGAACTTTGTGTTCGAACTCGTGCTAAACCTATACCCAAAGCCTCCATCTTTTCCTTCCCAGATCTTTATGTTTTCCCATAGAATAATAATCTTTCCGTAGGATTATTATTTTGGGATCTTTCAACCATATTACCCAACAATCTTAAAACCTTATACTCGTTTCCAGTGGTTGTTTATCTCTTTTTTCCTAGAAGAAATGGATAACCCCGTTCTGCCAGTTCATGGGGATGAGAATGTTGTTGAGAACAACAATGGTGGGAATGACAACAATGTTGCTAATTCCCAAGCTACACTAGTGAACGTTGGTTCACAAGATGGTGGGAGCACTGAGGGATATATTCTCATGACTCAGGTACCTTCGGTACCGAGTGGTTCAGCTGAAAGACCGGAGAAGTTCACTGGTAGTGGATCGAACTTCAAGAGGTGGCAACAAAAGATGTTGTTCTACCTGGCAACTCTCGGCTTGGCGAGATTTGACCGAGACGGTTCCCGAATTAAGGGAACAGCATGCCCAATCCATGATGGCAGTTGGCTATTGGAAGGATTCGGACTTCCTATGCCGAAACTACATCCTGAACGGATTATGTGATGCGTTATACGATGTATATCGCAAGATTGGCACATCGGAAGCGCTGTGGGAAGCCTTGGATCATAAATACCGAAGTGAGGATACCGGCGCAAAGAAATTTGTGGTTGGCCGATTCCTTGACTTCAAAATGGTTGATTCCAAGACCGTGCTAAGTCAGGTTGAAGATTTACAACTAAGCTTTAATGAAATCCGTGACGAGGGCATGACATTGAGTGAAACCTTCCTAGTGGGATCTGTTATCCACTTGCTGCCTCCAGTGTGGAAGGACTTCAAGAATTACCTTAAACATAAGCGAAAGGAAATGAACTTGGAGGACCTGATCCAGCGACTCCAAATTGAGGAGGAGAACATGACGAATGATGGGAGAAATTCTGTCACTGTTGGCGCTAAGGCCAATGTTGTGGGCATGCTAAAAGCTCCAAGAAGAACAAGAAGGACAAGCAAAAGCTAGGTCCTAAAGGAGGCATTACCAAGAAGAAATTTCATGGAAAATGCTTCAATTGTGGCAAGTCTGGCCACAAGTCCTCTGAATGCATAGTTCCAAAGAAGAAGAACAAGAGTTCTGAAGCCAACATGGTTGAGGAAAGCAGTCAGAATGAGGTTGAGATTAGCCTTTCGGCTATGGTGACCGAGGTGAACCTCGTGGACTCTAACCCACGAGAATGGTTCATCGACACTGGTGCAACAAGGCATTTGTGTTGCAACCGAGAAATGTTCAACACCTTTGAGAACTTTGATGGCGAGAAGGTTTCGATGGGAAACTCTGCTCAATCTATTGTGGAAGGCGTGGACAAGGTGGTTCTGAAGATGACTTCCGGGAAGGAACTGACGTTAAACAATGTACTGTATGTTCCGGAGCTGAGGAAGAATCTGGTGTCTGGCTCTCTGTTGAACAAGCATAGCTTTCGCATGGTGTTCGAGTCAGACAAGGTTGTTTTGTCTAAGTTAGGAATGTTTGTAGGCAAATGTTATGTAACCGATGGGCTCTTTAAGCTCAATGTAATGCTTGTTATCATGAATAAAAGCAAAGTTACTTCCGTTTACTTGCTTGCGTCTTCCAATTTGTGGCACGGTAGACTAGGTCACGTTAATTATAATTCTATGCGTAGATTAATTAACTTGAACCATATTCCTAATTTCCAAATTAACACAAATAACAAGTGTGAAATTTGTGTTGAGGCAAAACTAACGAAAGTACCTTTCAAATCGGTTGAAAGGGAAACTGAACCACTAGAATTAATCCATAGTGATTTGTGCGATTTTAGATCGATACAAACGAGAGGTGGTAATAAATACTTTATCACGTTTATCGACGATAACACACGTTATTGCTATGTGTATTTGCTTAAAAGCAAAGACGAAGCCTTGGAAAAATTCATTCTTTATAAGAATGAAGTTGAAAACCAACTTAATCGTAAGATTAAGAACGTTAGAAGCAATAGAGGTGGTGAGTACGAAGCACCTATTGGTGACTTCTGTGCGAGTGTAGGTATAATACACGAGCGTACTGCACCATTCTCACCTCAATCGAACGGTGTTGCCGAACGAAAGAATCGTACATTGAAAGATATGATGAATGCGATGCTTATAAGTTCGGGCCTACCTCAAGATGTGTGGGGTGAGGCTATTTTGACAAGTAATTACCTTTTAAATAAGGGTACCCCACAAGAACTTGATAAGACTCCTTATGAGATGTGGAACAGTATGAAATCTTCCTACCAGTACCTGAAAGTGTGGGGGTGTCTTGCCAAAGTTTTGGTGCCAACACCTAAGAAAGTAAAGATAGGTCCTAAGACGGTGGACTGTATCTTTATTGGCTATGCACATAACAGTAGTGCTTATCGGTTCTTAGTACATGAATCCCTTAATCCGAATGTACATAAGAACACGATAATAGAATCAAGGAATGCATCTTTCTTTGAAAATGTATTTCCTTCTAGGTCCAACAAGGGACCAAGTACGTCAAAATGAACGTTTGACGAAGCTATAGATAATGATAGTGGGGAATCCGAGAGAGAACCCGAGCTCGAGCCGAGACGTAGTAAGCGGGCGAGAGTTGAAAAATCATTTGGTCCTGATTTTCTAACTTACTTGTTGGAGTACGATTCGAGTACTCTAACTTGTTTATTAGAAAATGAACCCGATTTTCTAACTTGTTTGATAGAAAACGAGCCTCGATCGTATGTAGAAGCTGTGACTTCTACAGAAGGACCAATGTGTAAAAGAGCTATTAAAAGTGAAGTGGATTCTATTTTACAGAATCACACTTGGGAACTTGTTGATCTTCCTCCGGGTAGTAAACCCTTAGGATCCAAGTGGGTCTTTAAAAGGAAGATGAAACCCCATGGTTCCATCGAGAAGTATAAGGCTAGGCTTATAATCAAGGGTTACAGGCAACGCGAGGGCCTTGATTACTTCGACAAGTATTCTCCCGTGACGAGAATAAACTCCATTAGAATGATACTTGTTATAGCCGCGTTGCGGAATTTGGAAGTTCATCAAATGGACATTAAAACTGCTTTCCTAAATGGCGAATTAGACGAGGAAATCTATATGGAACAACCCGAAGGGTTCGTGGTTCCGGGCCAAGAAAGGAAAGTGTGTAAGTTGGTTAAATTGCTATATGGTTTAAAACAAGCGCCTAAGCAATGGCACGAGAAGTTTGACCATGCGATGTTAACTAATCGGTTTAAAATAAACGAAAGTGACAAATGTGTCTACGTTAAGAAACGATAGACGGCTATGTCATTCTTTGTTTATACGTAGATGATATGCTCATCGTTGGTAGTAACGATCGGATGATCAAGTCTACCAAAAAATGTTAAATGCGAGATTTGACATGCAGGATATGGGTTTGGCTGATTTAATCCTCGGGATTAGAATCATTAGAAGACCTGATGGTCTGGTGTTGATCCAATCACATTATATTGATAAAATCCTTGAAAAATTTAACAGGGATAATCATCAAGGGACTAGGACGCCATTAGATCGAAGCGTTCATCTAACCAAGAACCACGGGAGTGTATTTCTCAAGTAGAGTATGCTCGGGTTATTGGTAGTTTGATGTATCTTATGAGTTGTACTAGACCGATATTGCCTTTGCGGTTAGTAAACTCAGTAGATATACGAGTAACCCGGTGCCATGCACTGGACGACAATAGTGAAGGTTCTGAGATACTTGAGGTATACTCGAGACCTTGGACTGCACTATGGGAGATATCCTGTTGTACTTGAAGGTATAGCGACGCTAGCTGGATATCTTATATTAAGGACTCCAAGTCCACGAGTGGCTACGTGTTTACACTAGTCGTTGCATGGAAATCCTCTAAACAGACCGTGATAGATAGATCCACGATGGAATCTGAGCTGATAGCCTTGGACAAATGTTGTGAAGAGGCTGAATGGCTACGCTATTTTTTAGAGGATATTCCTAATTGGGAAAGACCTGTACCTCCAATGTGTGTGCATTGCGATAGTCAAGCCGCAATTGGACGAGTACAGAATCATATGTATAATGGTAAGTCTAGACACGTGCGTCGTAGACACAATACCATTAGACAACTTCTCACAACTGGTGTTGTCTCGATTGACTACGTAAAGTCAAAAGACAATATAGCGGATCCGCTAACCAAAGGGTTATGTAGAGTAGCTGTGGAGAAGTTGAGACGAGGAATGGGTCTAAAGCCCTTGGTATAAAGTTCTATAGTGACACCCAACCTAGCTGGCACCTAGGTTCAATGGGACAACTAAATTATGGAACGGAGCGTGTCACTGTGGGGGTCTCGGATCTTTACCACTCCTCGTTAGAAACAGTGGCTCCCGCACAAGGTTAACATGTTAAATGCTTTAATGATTCGAATGTCGGTTGACATCTATGAGTACGCGGGATACTCGGAAAGAATCACCTATGTGAGAGAGAAGTGAGGGTCGCTTCAAAGGACAATTGATGTGCACAATTCTTCACAAACTCTTGCAGAACCAGGAATGGTGACCCACGACCAAAATGGGCAGAGTCATGAGAACAAAGCATGGTTGGGAGGTTCCTGTGTGAGATATGTCATCGTCTACACAAACGGCAGTCGATTCACAGACATCGCGTTCTACCATACAACCAGTAGAGTAAATGTATCTTAGACTTGATTCAAGCCCGAGCTCGCGTGCGCCGGCACCGGGCACGAAATTGGCTGGCCAAACTTCGGTATCATTTTCCAATCGATTATAGTCACTTGGTTCGGCCAAAACCGAGAGCACAACTCTCGTGCTACAGAGAACACGAGAGGTTGTGGTGCACCGAGAGCAAAACTCTCGTGCAACGGTGAACATGAGGGCACCTCTCGTGTTACTCTCGTGTCCTGAACCTGCACCCCAACGGTCTGAAACCTGAAAGTTCAAAAGATTAAACTCATCTGTTACGGAATTAACACTGTTTTAATTCCAATTTTTAAACATGAGTTTAATCCTACTTAGTGGGTGGCTGTTACAGGTGTTACACAATTGGTTTTAATACAAATTTAATGGCCATGTTGAATGCTATCACTCCAACATCCCTATATAAAGAGAGGTAGAGCAGTAGTATTTCATACAGCACAAAAACCAAAGGAATTCCAGTACAGTTTTGCTTCAAAACTTCCGCTTCTACTATCTTCTTTACCCAGCAGTGTTCTTGCTGTGCTTTGTTTGCCGGGTTCTTTGTTTAGGTGCTTAAACAAAGAATCGTAGCACGTTTTATCCTGAGAAACCTAGGCTACAACGCTCCTAGCACTTGTGGGAGGTAGCAAATAAGGTTTTAAGGAAAGAACTTTGTGTTCGAACTCATGCTAAACCTATACCCAAAGCCTCCATCTTTTCCTTCCCAAATTTTTATGTTTTCCCATAGAATAATAATCTTTCCGTAGGATTATTATTTTGGGATCTCTCAACCATATTACCCAACAAAGGGTTCAGGTGCGCGTAAAGCTTCCCGTGCGGTTGTGCGGTTAGATCTGAGCCGTTGATCAAATTTAGATCAACGGATCAAATCAATGAAAATTTAAAAAAAATGGCCGCGCGTCTGGATGAAAGAAACATAAGCTAAAAATGGTGCACCTTAAGGGATAGAAACACGCACCTTAAGTGTTAGATCTTAAGCACAAACTCACGACATTAAGTACAAAATACACGCACTATAATAATAATAATAATAATAATAATATATAATAATAATAATAATAATAATAATAATAATAATAATATTTTTTAAAAGCTTGTGGTCAAGCTTTAAATTTATAATAATAATAATAATAATAATAATAATAATATTATTTTATTATTATTATTATTATTATATTATTATTATTATTATATTATATTATACAATTAAAATATTTTTTTTTTAAAAAATGAAATCGGCTGCCGACCGTCATGGCATCGCCAACCAAGCTTTTTAAAAAGAAAAAATTAATATTTTAACATTAATAAATTATTATTATTATTATTATTATTATTATTATTGGGCATTCAAGTCATCAAAACATATTGATGTGCAGTGGTTCAATTCCAATCACCTGGAACTAAGATGTTATCTACAATAACATGTTAAATGGGATTAATTGTACTTTAATGAACAGTTAATGACTTATTTGATTCTTATCATATATATATATATATATATATATATATATAATATATATATAATATATTATATATAATTACTCTTGTGATGAAAAGTTCACAATCACATAAAAAAAATCACATTAGAAATATTTATGCAAGAATATGATAAAGTGTGATAAAAGATCAAACTAATGACATTTTGATACGAGAATCATGCTCCACATACTCAATCACCCCAAACCTCTTTTGATACCTTTATTTTTTACTCTAATTTTTATTTTGATTAACACGTGTTCTAATTCATTCAGAATAATATAAACCTAGCAATTTGGAGTACATAGTTGATAAAGCATACTTCTAATACAATTACACAATTAGAAATGATACATCATTTTAAAAGATTTAGAGCTAAATTTTCTTTTAAAAACAATCAATTTCTCTAAAACTCGAAAAACAATTAATTATTAATAGAAGGTAGAATAATTATTGCTTCACTAGAACAATTTACAAAAATGGTGGAAGAAGAGATGACTTCCTTACTTCTTATGCAATTGTAACATGTCAAGCGTAATAATTGCACTTAATGGTCCCACAATTGCATCTCTTAATTTAACAAGTAATGACAAACATCCAACAACTTCTCAATCAATATGTCACAGAGAGCATTCATAGTATGATTTATTCTTGTATAATTTGATAACTATTACTTATGAACAAAATTTATCTAATGTACATTCTCAAATAATAACTATAATTTTTAATAAATAACCTTAGATGAGTTCAGATATATAATAAATAACTCTATCTATAAAAAGTTTGGATAGCATTAAAAACTCAAAACATGATAGTTTGTATATAATGTTTATATAAAAAAAATTTATACTTTTAATCCTCGGTTAGCAGAAATAACTTAATCTTCCAATTATTTAAAGTCTCTAGATTTAGTCCTTCAATTATTATATTGATAGAGGATATAGTCCTTTGAATGTCAGATTTTGAAAGACTATGTCTATTACCAATATATTTTCCTTAACAAATTTTGACACTAAGGGACTATGTTGGCCACCAAGATATAATTGAGGGACTAAACGTGATGTCCCCAATAATTGAGGGGCTAAGTAGCTATTTTACTATAATTCAAAGATTAAAAGTGTCATTTTTCTTTTTATGTATTATTTATAGTTCAAAATATACCAAAGAGTTTGGGATATATCCGAAAATCTTATGGGTAATGTGAAATGGGTTAGAGACGAGTATGAGTACGAATAGTATTCATTTGGGTATGAAACATATTTGAATAATTTCAAATACATTGAGTTCAAATTAAAAAATAATTAAACTCCAGTGGTGGTGTATTGATTCTTTGGGATGCAGTAGTTTAAGAAATTATAGAATAGATACTACATTGTAATAGTCTGATGGTAATATTGGGCATGTGCTAAAGACTTGTTGGGTTAGAGTTATTGGACCGTAGATGGACCGAAGGGGGAGCGGGTCGATAGTGTGGGGGTATCACCGGGAAGGTGGCCGACACCGGCGGCCGGAGGAGGTCGCCGGCGAGGGCGCGCGGGCTCAGCGCCCCCTCGCGTGGGGGCAGCAGTATGTGATTGTCAGTGCCCTCGCACAGTGGTCGCTCGCGGGTAGCACGACGTTCCCATGCGATTCCCAAGCGGACGTATGCTCCGATGAACGCATGAAGTGGGGTGTGCTGGCCTAGGGGGCATGGAGGAAATATCGGGTGTAGCGGTGCTACGTGGGACAGGTGGCGCTTGCCAGGGGGTGTCGATCCGATGGCATACACGTGAACGACAAAAGATAGGGGGAACATGCTATAAATAGGGGGTCTGGATTCCTAACACAGGGCAATCAAAGATACGACACGCACTACGGTCTAGCAGTTTTGATCTCGTAATCTCAACCCCTCTACTTGGGTTCGATTCCTATCAGTGGCATAGTTAGCTATAGCCCATTGGGCTGTCATTTTGGGCCTGTACCTCGAACTTTGTACGTATTATTTTGGGCTAGCCCATTCCTTGGGCAGTGATCTTTGTACTTGGGCCGTCATTCTGGGTCTGTACGACTGTACCTTGGACTTTTGTACGTATTATTTTGGGCCTAACACCCTGGATCATAAAGCTACTACCTTCTTAACCCGTATCTATCGGGTTTATGATGGACTCGGTCCCAATAAAATCATCAGAGTCAATTATACTAAAAGAAATTTCAAAAAAATTTAAACCATTATTACCCTAGACCCTAGTCGCTATCATTTCTAAATTTTGAATACAATAATAAAAGAAAAGTATTATATTTAAACTAGATATCTATATTAGTGAATAAACTTAAGGAAGTTGTGAAAGAATTAGGATAGCAATTTTGGCAACATACCAAACTTCCAATCAAACCCTCTTCCTTTGATGGTGCAGTCAATGTGTTCACACTCTGAGACAAAAGCAAACTTAACCAATGAACTCTCAACAAGAACACTCATACACTATTATTTATAACTCTCACACTCGAAAGGCAGAATCTTTACACCTCTTACGCTCTCTCACTCCATATTCTAAACCCTCCCCTGGAAAACGACCGCCTAAAACCCAACCCAAGAAACCCCGGCCCAAAACCGCCCTTCTCTGCCGCCGTGGACCACCACATTCAAGAATTCGAGGGGAGAATAAAAAGAAGAAACTCCTACACTTGTACTTGTGTTGAGGAAAACCCGGAAATTTATTGCGTTTGCCAGTTAAAGTACCTGGCTTTAATGATCATCTTCGCAGAGGGTAGTGGACAGAGATAAAGAAAGAAAGAAAGAAAGAAAGAAAGAAAGAAAGAAAACGTGGGTGTCATCGGAGGGACACAACGTCGTCGTTTAGCTTCGGAGGGATGGAGATCCCGCTAAAGTGTCTCCGATCCATCCTTCTGCTCTTCATCCTCCTCAACCATCAGGGTAACTTTTACTGTCTGTGTTTTGGATAGTTCATAGGTCATTGCTCTTTTAAATCGATGGTTTTAAATTTTAAAATTTAAAATTTAAATCTCCTTCACTCTGTCTTTTGATGGGTTTCATGTTTGGTTCTCAACTGCTGTGATGATTCTGTGAACTAAACTGGTATTGGATCATGGGTGATTACTGTTTTCTTTCTTGCCTATTCAAAATTTTGGGATTTCTTTTTGAATTTTAACCAAAAGGGAAAATTCTTCACTTTCTGTATGTCTTACTACTTTAACTTAGAATTAGCTATCTCCAATTTGATGAAATTAAAGTTGGTTTGAGCTACTGGAACTTTTGTTGTTGTGGGAAGTACCACTTGATTAAAGAACTTGGGTTAAAGTATAGCTTGTGAAATGTGAACTACCTTCTTAATTAGTAAAAACATTCCTCATCTTGTATGGTGGAAGCCAAAATTCTCTTAGCTTATATCAGTAAACACATATATTCCTCGTCTTTTATGTTAAAAGTTTTCATGCATCAAAGTATCAAAAGTGAATTTTCTTGGTTGGGTTGCTTGATCAACTCAAAGTTTGTGACTTTAGGATCTGGGGGAGGCAAAAATGCTTGTTATTTTAGTGTAATGGTATGTGTTTTGTCCATGGATGCACATTTCTAGTATGTTTGCTTGCCTTGAAAGCAAATATTGTCTAATTGCCCTTTTTGGTATCTTTTTTTATCAAGAAGCATTTTGGCATCATTTTATGTCCGGTGCTTTTTGGTATCTTATTTCCCGTCTTCCTTATTTTTCAGCTCAACAGACAGCAAGAGCGTTCACAGGAACTTATGGGATTAATTATGGAAGACTAGCAGATAACATCCCTTCACCAGATAAAGTTGTTAACTCCTTAGAGCAGCAAAGATTAAGAATGTTAGAATTTATGATTCAGATCACAGTGTCATCAAGGCCTTTAACGGGGACTGGACTTGAGTTGGTGGTTGGGCTTACTAATGGCGAAGTGAAGGATGTGAGTGCTAATGCAGATCATGCGCTGAATTGGGTGAAAGATAACGTGAATTGCTTTCCTGCCCGATACGAACATTGTTGGGATTGCTGTTGGTAATGAAATTTTGGCCGGGAGTGATTACGAACTATCAACGTCTTTGTTGAACGCTGTAAAGAATATACACAACGCCACGAAGAAGCTAGGGATAAGCGATAATATTCAGATAACAACTGCACACTCGCAGGGCGTTTTCAATAATTCATACCCACCCTCGTCGTGTATTTTTAGAGAGGATGTTCCCAGCTCATGAAACCACTTTTGGAGTTCTTCTCCGAGATAGGATCACCGTTCTGTTTAAATGCCTACCCATTCTTGGCGTACACATACAACCCAGACAAGATTCATATTAACTATGCTCTCTTTAAGTCCAATGATGGTATTTATGATAATGCAACTCATCTTCATTATGATAATTTGCTCGATGCACAGATCGATGCAACCTATGCAGCACTGGAGGATGCTGGGTTTAAAAAGATGGAAGTTATAATAACAGAGACAGGCTGGGCGTCTCATGGGGACCAGAAGAACCTGCTGCCACAGCTGACAATGCTAGACATTCAATTATAATTTGCGGAAAAGACTTGCAAAGAGGAAAGGAACTCCAATGAGGCCAAAACATGTTTTGAAGGCATACATTTTTGCACTGTTTAACGAGGATTCGAAGCCAGGCCCAACATCTGAGAGGAACTATGGGTTGTTCAAAGCTGATGGGAGCATCTCTTATGATATTGGTTTTCATGGACTGAAAGATTCATCTGCAGTGTCTTCACTTTTGTCTTGAAGGTATGATGCCGATTTGTCTCTCAACTTTTAACTCTGCTATCTCTAATCTTGCAAGATTAAAGCTAGCTTTTGTTGTAAAGTACATGCATGTTTCTTTCTTTATTGAGGGAGGGGAGGAGATATTATGACTGGATTAATATATGGGGCACATACTAATGGTTGTATCATAGTGGGCATGGAGCTTTTCCTAACCGTGTAAATTTAATGGAAAATTCTTTAAGATAATGTCTTGACTTGCCTGTTGTTATGGAGAAAACATTAGAATTACCTGTCATATGGTCACTAGCTCCGGAGTCAATGACCCACTGTGTAGACGAAGAAGAAACACATGCAATAGGATTACATGTTTGACAAAGGTTGCAGAAAAAGCGGTTGATTGGATGGAAACTGGGACGGAGACTGCGTAGAAGAAGACACCTTCCGTTGATTGAACGCTGCTAACTCCTCATTTGTCATAACCACTATATGTCCTTCAGACCCAGAGGTTGTGTTAGCAAATCTTTGCTGCCTGGGTGGTTTAGGACATTGGTTTCTGAAATGACCTGGCTCTCCACAATTGAAACATACCCTTGGTCCTACACGTTCTCCTCCACCGCGTCCTCGATGGCAACCACCTCCACCTTGTCTATTATACCCTTCTACCGTGTTCAAGTTCAACCCAAGAAATAATCGCAAACCCTAAGTGCAGAATATCAACAACCCAAAACTCCACAAAACATACCAGGGCAGAACCTACTCACTAAGGCGAGTTGACCGGTGTAATTTCCAGTCGGAGACGTCGCCGGAAACTGCCACACGCGCCGGCCTGTGGCGTCGGAGCAGCGGCGCGGTTCGAGCTCTGGCGTCGTCCTCCTGTTCCGAGCAAAGCCCACTACCTCACTCTCGCCCATTCTGATACCATGATATTAAAGAAGAGAATGAAAGGATTTCTACGAATATGTTTCTCTTATTCTCTATGTTCTTCACTGGCACAACACTGATATATACAACAAGGGAAAGTTCTACATGCCTATTCACATCCCATGCCTGTCTATCTTCGATGCCTATTCATATCTAACAGATACATTGCATTAGATATGCCTCACTTAAAAGACTTCTAATGAACTCTAACATTACCTCATTCTTTATCGAGGAGTATCAGCTGAATAAGTATTTAGTAATGAATCCTAACATCACCACATTTAGGAGGAGTGTCAAATGAATAATTGTTTACTTGTTTAGCTACGAGTATAATTTATGGTCCAATCGTGTTTGCCCCATTTCTTTATTGTGGAGTATCTTTTGAATTTAACATAATTGAAATATCAGGTAGGAACTTCAACTTTTAAGTGATTTTAAGATAACTTGAACATGTCTTGCAGAGAAATATTTCTTTTTTAGAACTAATACTTGAAATTAACTAGCAGAAGTTATTGGATTTTCTTCCGTTTTATCATTGGTGTAGTTCAATTGATCGGAAAAACATTTAAGTATACTTTCTTTGCAAGTTGTGTGATGTGTTAATGCCACGAAGATTCTCGATCTACAGATTTTCCTTTAAACAAGTGCTGTTAATTAAGCCTATATTTGTTGATAAAATGTGAAATATCTCGGGTATCTTATGTGGCCTTATGCAATAAGAGCTGAGGTAAGTTTCCCTATTTGATCGCTCTTGACATCGCTAGAAACTTAGTGAACTTATTTTTTAGTTTCCGTTTCCATTTCATTTCAAGAGTTGAAGTTTTCAAGTTTCTAGGAGCTTTTTTGGGTTTGAAGAGCTGGATTGATTAAATGTTGGTGTTCTGTTCGATTCGTTTGGGGCATTAGGTATAGGTTTGTGTTTCCGATATTGATTCTAAACGCTATATATAGCTGACCTTTCACCCCAAATATACCATTAAGCTTCTGTTATTCTCGAAACAAAATAGTCATGTTGCTTTCTGATACAACGGTTTATATTACTGATCCTTTTAAGCTTCTGTTACTTCTTCTCTCCATTACGTCGAGTTATGAACTTAACCTATTCTGCAAACGTTCAATGTTTCAGGGATTCAGAGGTCGAGGGTCGTGTTTCTCGCTGTTAGCAACCTCGGCTTTGCTGCTGCTGCTATGGTTATGATAACAATTTTGGTGTCGTCATTCTAGTTTAAGGTTACCCAGTTAACAATGAAATGAAATTCTATAGTGGATGATATGAGAGATCCAGGCAGAATAGATGGTAGTGATATACATGAATGCAGGTTTTTACTTATAGAGGTGACTGATTGTCTTTACTCATGCATTCAGCTATGTACATCTGTCAATATGAAATAATCTCTTTTTTTCTCCTATCATGTTTCTCTATGCACTTTGGATGTAGACAACTTTTTAGATGAATTGTGAACAAGTCACTCTTGAATCTTACTTATTGAACTCCCTTTTCCTAACATAGTAATAGTAAATGATAAATAGTTTAAAGATATTATAACAATTGAAAATTGGTAAAAAGGAAAATATTACTTTTACTCCTAACAAATTTTGGATATAGATAACTTTTTCTCCGATCATAAGATGAAAATGTCCTATCCATGCTTGCCACATCAGGAAGTATAATTCATGGAGTAGAATTTGGGAATCTCCATAGTAGAACTCAATAAAATATGATGATGTGTTTTCGAAAATGTGGGTGAAATTAAAATTTTAATTTGGATATATTGTACTCTTCTTTTTGTTGTTTCACGAGAAGGGGTCGGGGAACATTATTGTGGATCGGAGCTGGACTCCAAAGTTGTGATGGAAGTCTTGTCAGATAAGTGGATTGGTGACGAAGAGTGTAGCTCCTTAATCCGAGACGGTAAGTTTTTGGCTGCAAAGTCCTCACATCTTATAGTCATGAATGTCTTTAGAGAATGAAATAAATGTGTCAATTTCTTAGCTAATATGGCCATATGGGACATGCTGGAGATTGGGAACTACTTTCTTAGAAGACTCCCGACTGACTTAGTAACACTTCTGTTGGCGAACGCGTGAGACTGTCACTCGGAGAATCTGCTAACTCGAAACTCTGTCTCTCGTTTTTCATTCACAAAAAAAAAGTGAAAATAAAAATAAAAACTCTTCTTTTTGTTTGGATCAAAAAGTCAAAGATATGGCGTATAGTACATGTTCATTGTTCAAAAAAATAAAAATAAAAAATGAAAACATTTTTATTTCGAAAGCATGGCATGGTGTCGTTGGCAACTAACTAATTTTTAATAATATAAATAATATAAAAAGTTTTTTTTTTTTAAAAAAAAAATACATTTTACTCTATTTTTTAAAAGTTTGTGACATTTTTGTTATATGTTATTCAACTATTTTTTTTTTTAATTTTTTCTTTTATGACGAGTGAAATCTTTCTACGAGTATGCATGCATTGGATAAATCTCAATTCTGTATAATAATTCATAAACGATACTGAATAAGTAAATTCTACTAAGAAAATTTTGTATGATAGATTTGATCATTTCTAACCTATTTGATTTGATTAAAATGGCTCTTTTTAGAATCATTGCCAGAAATGATATTTGAAGAAATTCTTTTTGATTGAAAAATGAAACTTTCAAAAAATGTCAGTAATAAAGATTTTAATATTATTTTTAAAAAAAATCAACGCATTATTTTAATATGAGAATCATATTTCACTTACTCGGTCACTTGGAGGACTTATTAAAAATTATTTTAGCAATTAGTATGTCATTCCAAATCATCAAATAATTAATATTTGCTATACAAACATTATTGACAATATAATATACGATAAATTATATTAATCAAAGTCATAATTCAAACATATCAATATTCAAACAATTGATTGCCATGGTCGATCCAACAAAATATTTTAATGAATATTCAGCTTATAATCTATAAATATTGTATAAAGATTCATAATAGAACTTCTATTTTGTACGTAGTTATATACACTAGTAAAAACATAAATAAATAAAGTCAATGAGTTTTAATTTATATCAAATTCAATCTTTAGACCAATGTTCCAAAAGGTGCTAGGCACTAGGTGCTAGTTAGGAGTGCAGGGGCGCCTAGCGCCTTGAACACTAAGGCGGTGCCTAGGCAGTGAGTAAATATATTCGTCTCCACTTTTATCACTTAGTGCTAGGAGTTGTTAGACTGTTATAATTCCCCAAACTAGTCAACTGCATATGTTAGATGGTTAGTTGAGTATATGACTGGAGAAAATAGAAGAAGAGTAGCCTAGCAGGCACAAAAACCACTCGGCCGAGTTGGGCACCCGGCATCGACTCTGTCGAGTTAGGTGCCCGACTCGACCAAGTTAAGCGCTCAATTTGGTCGATTCGGTCAGCCGACTAAAAGCCACCTAGGGCTAAAATCGCCTCGACAACCCAGGGGTCCTAACACCTTAATTAGCGACTGCCTAGGCCGATGTTTACAATATTGCTTAATTCAGACTATACATTTGTTAGTCCTTTTATTTTATTTTGTTTAGTATCATCGGTATAAGATTGTTGTATTAATAATATATAATGTTTAGATGATTCTTGTACTTGAAAGTCATGTGTTTAATTTTTTTTCTTTTTTAACACTTTTTTAGTTCAGCTAGTTACACAAATTTTTTCTAATATAGTTTTATCTTTATTGCATACGTAATTTGTGGATTATTACATAAAAGGATGAGTTGTTGAATTGTTTGAAGGATGGTGGGGTTGTTGGGTGGATAAGCCAAAGCCAATATACATTAACTGGGGAAACTTTTCATCTTCAACTAAGTTATCATTCTACACAAGAAACAACATGTTTTAGTTAGTCCATCTTTCTTTTCTATATATTTTTTGTTTGTTTTCCACTCTTGCTGTCTATGTTTGACAATTATATATGACTATATTAGGAAAAAGAAACATTGGTTAGGTATCCTAGGATGCCACGCATTTTCCAATTATAATCTAATATTTTGTTCATATTTATTTTTATTGGAATTACCGATTAATTTAACACCTTAATATATAAAAAAACAGAAGAGTTAAAATGTGATAAGGAATCAACCAAATTTGCCAAGTCACAAATAGGCAAATAGCCATGATGAGTAAAACATGAAAATATACGGGAAGATATATAATCTGATGTGATATTTTGAGATGCTTAATCTTTTCTTTTATTCGTGCATATTTTTATTCAAATCACCTAATTCACACTCTAATAAGAAACAGAATGGTTAAAACGTAATAAAGAATTAGCTAAATTGGCCAAGTCACGAGTAGTCATGATTCATGAGTAGAACATGAAAATACACTTAAAGATATATAATCTGGTGTAGTGATATCTTAAAATACTTAATACTTTCCCGTCTCATTTTGTTTGTCTGATTTGATAAAGTTATTTTTAATTTAATTTTTTATAATATTAAGTTTAGTATTATTATGTATATAGAAACTACATCAAAATTACTATTAAACACACAAAAAAAAAAAAAGTTCAAAATAATTACAATTACTAAAGAAAATAAGCAATGAAAAATGAGTTTGTTTGACCAATGAATAGTAAACAAGATAGGAAAAATGAGACAGAGGGAACGGAGTATTTTCTTTCGTTTGTATTTCTTCTTCGGATCACCGGGTGACACTCTAATAAGAAACTATAAGGAATCAACCAAATTGGCTAGTTCATGAATAGTCACAAGTATAGCATAGAAATAAACCTAGCTATAAGTTGATGTAATATCTTGAGAGATATATAGTTAATGTTTTCTTTCATTGGTATCTATTATTCAGATTCTAATAAAAAAACATAATGGTTAAAACATGATAAAGGAATCAACCAAATTGGTCTGGTCACAATTCACAAATAGTCATGGGTAGAACATATATAAAAATATCCAAAGTGGACAGATTCCTTGTGCGCACCAGCATTTGGTCATGTTCGCTGAACCATTAAGTCACCGTGATTTATATTCTCTCAAATACTCTGTCGGGTCAGGGTATGGGGGACCTTTAGAGTTGGAGATTCAACCTTTTGGGAGAAGAAATAAAAATATATATATAATTTGACGTGACATCTTGAGATACCTCATCTTTTAATTCATATATAAAAAGTGCAGTCCATGATCTCAAACATAATCAACCTACTAACCCCCAAAGAAAAACAATTTTTTTTCAAGTAATCCTACACTACTTTAGCCTAATTGACAAGGAAGTTCCAACTACTCCACGAGACTCTTCAATTTCTTTTCATCTATTTATATGACTACAAAATCGCATTTCCATACCTCACCACTTTCCTCATCATCTTCTATCCACAATACAGCCCAGGGGTGACTGAAACCTTTTGAACACCATTGAAAAATGGGTAAAATGATGGAACTATTGGTGGTGATGACAGTGTTTGTGTCAGCTGTAAGTAATGTAGATGCAGCATCATACACAGTTGGGGATAGTTCTGGCTGGAATACACCTTCTAATGGAGATTCTACTTACACTACTTGGGCCAACCAGCACCAGTTTGTCACCGGAGATATCCTAGGTATGTAAACACATCATATCGTTATATACTTACAATCTGATCAGTATCACTACTGGAAATTTGAAATTTCCAACCACCTGAAAGTGATCTTAAATTAAGTTGAAAGCCTTGTTCCGACCACTTTTGGTATCCGGAAAAATCCTTGTTACTATTTCAGATCACTTTTTGTTTTCAACTTGATTTAAGATCACTTTCAGATAGTCAGAAATTCAATAATTTCCAGTAATGGTATCCCGACATATAGATACAGCATGCACGGAACATGCTGTACATTTTGTTAATTGTGAACATCCAATTTACGTACAATTATAATTTTAGTATCTTTAAAGTGAAAAATTAGGTGAAATTTCTATATGTTATTTTGTAGTCAATTATACCATTTTTAAATGGAAAATAAATGTGGTCTTAGTCCTACAACTATGCAGTTTTAGTAATTTTAGCCCTTATCTTTCGATATGTGCAAAATATACCCGCAGCTTTAAAAATAAAAATAAAAATTGCAGTCTTAGCTTCATTCCTCGAGTGATGGAAACTTGATCTATTGTGGTTTGTCTCATATTCATGTTTGATTAACATGTATGTGTGTGTGTATAGCTTATGGAGTTCCATGATTTTGTTGCTCGAGTGCCACCCAAAGAAATGAAAAAAAAAAAAAAAAGAGTTAACAATATGTTTGGGATAATAAACAATAATTCACCAAAAGGGAAGCTACTAGTCATTGTCTAAATATTTATATATGATAATATAATCATTGTAATTTTATACTCTACATGATGATTCAAAAAACTATTTGCTTAGTAATCCCTTCCCCATTTTAGTTCGATTAACGAGGTTTGACGGAAGTTATTATTTTTATAATTCAATTTTTTAAAATATTAAATTTAGTATTAGTATAAAAAATTTATATATTTAGAAACTAAATTAAAAATATTAGTATTAAACATTAAAAAAAAAATTAAACTTATAAATAAAGAATTGGTTTGACCAATGAATGGTAGGTAGGACAGATAAAATAAGACAAACGGAATACTATTTTTTTTGCTTTATTTGGTGCTAATTGTGCTATCAAAACGAGTGTTAATAGATTCCCTCACAACAAGATATATTATACATAATTATGTCTGATAGTATTTCCATTTGTGACGATAGATAATATATAAAATTCTAACAATATATGCAAAATTCCAACCAAATTTTTTTCTTTTTGCAGTATTCAATTTCAACACCGGACTACACACGGTGGCTACGGTGAACAACAAGAACGATTATGACTCATGCAACGCCGCAAATGCAAACGTCCAAAATAACGGTCCGGTAAGCATTCCACTAAATTCTACCGGCGTCCATTACTACTTTTGCACAGTCCATTGCTCCCAGGGTCAAAAGCTGACGGTCAACGTTGGTTCCACTAATAATAATAACGGATCGCCGCCGCCGCCGCCGGGAACCATCCCTTCTCCGGGCTCTAATAATTCGTCTCCTCCCCACCTCCGCCGCCGCCATCTGCCGCCACTAGTGCAACTTTGTTTTCCGGCCTAATAATTTTGCCAGTTTTGTTGGCAGTGTTGTGATAGATGACTGATGATGAGTTGAGAGATTTGTGGATTATGTGTTAGGGTGGTGCATTTTGATGTATTGTTCGTTGATACTATTATGTATTTGATTGAATAAATAGTCATCGTCGTTTCATTGTATAGTGTCACATTAACCCACTTTCAAAGTATCATTACGACATAGGCCGGTGTCTTATATCTAGTATAAATATTATCTTAGATATGTTTTTCGATCTGACCTATTAACTAGAGATGTCAAAATGGGTCATGGAAACTTATACGAGTTGGCCCATCACTAGCAAAGAGAAAATGGGGCGGGAAGTTATACCGTGCATCAGGGCGTACAATGCATTGTGCGCTTTGGCTCCAAACGACGTTGTTTTGGATCTTTTCGTGTGTCTGTTGTTAACTTCAATTCTTAAAAAAAATTCATGTTTCGAATGTACAGAATTGTATAATCGAATACACAAAATTTTATACTTAAAAATACAAAATTTTATAACTAAAAATTATCATGTTTCGAATCTACAGAATTATATAATAGAATGCATAGAATTTTATATATGAAAATATAGAACTTATAAGAACGACGTCGTTTTAAGAGGCACGAAACGCACATGACTATGTGCGCCCTGGTGCACGGTATAACGATTGAAATGGGGCGAGCTGGGCCATTTTTGAACGGATTATAGAATATGTAACATAGCCCGCTAGGTGGCGGGCCAAACGGGTCAACCCATTCGTCCATTCTATATATAATAATAAATATATATTTAAGAATCTTAATATAATATAATTCAAAATTTGAACCTCTAAATCTCTAATATCAAGATTAACAAATAACATCTTTCAAATAAACAACTTGCATTTGTTAAACAAAGTGTGTGCATGTGTGTAATTTTAATTTGTGATATTTTTTTGGGGATAATGATCAAATAAGTCTTCTAACTATATGTCAAAATGCAATTAGACTCTTGAACTAAAATAAAGTTTCAATTAAACCCTTAAATGTAAATGTATCTTGTGTTATGATTTTTTGTGTCTTGTGTTATGAAATTTTATATCTTACGAGTATGAATTCTGTATCTCGCATTTTCAATACAACTGGGTCCATAAAACTATGCAGATGTGTCTTGTCTTGTGATTTTTTGTATTTTCATAAAGCGTGAAACGATAAAACTGGTCATGCGTATGTGAATATCATCCTGAGTGACAAACATGACAATGAAAAAGAGACTTATCTTATCTATGATATGCAGTTCAACCGATGGATATATTGTCAATAGATAGCATAATGAAATAGATACTCAGGTGGTATGCAAGACTATTCAACCAGTGTCAGTCTAGGATACGTTTGACCAAATCATTAAAGAAGTTTTAAGTTCATCCAAAGAATTCAGCTTTAAATTTGTGAAACAGTCTGTAAATCAAGTTTTTTGTAACATTGCTAGGGAAGTTGTTTATGTTTGACTATATAAGGAATGTTTTACCATTCTATCAATCTTTTATTGTAAACGTTTCAGCCTATGATTAATGAATTAGATTCTTTATTTTTCATTAAAAAAAATCGAGTTAATTACCAAAATGGTCCCTTGACTATAGTGAAATTACTAATTTGGTCCTTGACTTTTTTTTTAACCAATTAAGTCCCTCAACTTTAAAAAATTTAACCAATTGATCCTCCGTTAGTTTGACCGTTAGTCAACGGTTAACTTGGGACCAAATTGGTAATTTTGCTATAGTTAAGGGACCATTTTGGTAATTAACTTTAAGGTGGACAATTCCGGTTTAAATTTTCTCGAATCGAAACCGTACCGTACCGAACCGAACCGAACCGAACCGAAGTAATATATCAAACAACTTGAACGATATTGAATTCTTATATTAGACTTTGGATATGGACTATGTAAACATCATAACACATAATATAGAACTTTTGATAACAAACCACAAAGAAATCAAATAAAAATTTACGAGAGATACCCGTAGAAAATAAGAGCTGAACGACAAAGCAAGCAGTAATGGACTTGTTTACTTTTTTTTTTTTTTTTTTTATTATTATTATTATATTATTATTATTATATTATTATTTATATTTATTATATTTTTTAAAAAATTCAACACTGTATTCGGTTTAGTTCAATTTTTTACCGAACAATTCAGATTAGATCGGATTTTTATCGAACCGTTCGGTATACAAGAATTCAATATCGTTCGGTTGTTCGGTATATTACTTTGATTCGAGAAAACTAAACCGAATTGTCCACCCCCTAAAGTTAATTACCAAAATGGTCCCTTGACTATAGAGAAATTATCAATTTGGTCCCAAGTTAACCGTTGACTAACGGTCAAACTAACGCGAGGACCAAATGGTTAAAAATTTTAAAGTTGAAGGACTTAATTGGTTAAAAAAAATAGTGAAGGACCAAATTGGTAATTTCACTATAGTCAATGGACCATTTTGATAATTAACTCAAAAAAAATCTATACCTAACGAGTATGAATTTTGTAACTCGTTATTTCAATCCATTGTCCATAATGCAATGTGTACCTTATCCATGATATAAATGGCATTGTCTACACATGCACTCAAGTTTTAGAGTGCCTATTTTATACTTTGTTTAGTATAATAAAATGACCAATGTACCCTCTATCATAGTGTGATCAACACCTATATATTCCAAATTGCATTTTCTACAGAAGATAACTATAGTTTATCCAAACATTGTGAACCTCATGAATGGAGTTGACTTAGTACAAATGCCTGATATCAAGATCTGAATAGATTAGATTTCAAAGCCAATTAAACCCAGAAAACGTTATATATAGTCTACAGTATTACTTTTTGAATTGATCAAAATTAAACCTACCAAGTCATAACCACTCCATGACACAATTTCTTGCTTTTTAACATATCTAAATCGCCGCCCATTTGTTTAGCTTACATATACATGCAATGTCGGACTCATGATTTGGGAAGCGATTTGCATATTATTATATATATATATATATATATATATATATATATATATATAGTATATATATATATAATATATATATAGTGGCGGACCAGGAATTTGTTTTAGCGGGGCAAAATATTAAAGCAAAATTGATAATTAGAAAAAAAAAAATGAAACACTTAAAAGTATAGTCATAAATAAGGTTGGATATAGAAAAATTATAAAAACACATCAAACATTATAAAAATATTATAACAAATATGAAACATAATCAATTGAATAAAAGATCCATTATAAATTATTTGTTGTTGAAGCAATATCATTATGAAAATAATCAATTTGAATAAAGATCCATTATAAATTATTGTGTTGGAAGCAAAACATGTCAATACTGAAAGTAGACAAACGGATTCAAACCTGGCATTCCTTCAAGAAATCACATGCTCAGCCACTGGGCTAAGGTACATTTTGTGAAACTTTTTCTATTTTTTATATACTTATACTAAAACTTGAACTCATATATACCACATATACATAAAAGGTTATATAAGGGGTGGGGTGGGGTGAGTGGGGGGCAGCTGACCCACTGCCCCACTGTAGGTCCGCCACTGTTATATATATATATATTAAGCTAATATATATATATATATATTATATACTACTACTATATATATATATTATATATATATATATTATATAGTGTCGAGAAAAGAATAAGGTCCAGGTAATGAACATGCGGTTACATCTGAATCGTTGATCAAATCTAGATCAACAGCTCAATCAATGATTTTTTTTTTTTTTAAATGCACGTCCTCAATTAAAGAAGCAAACTATAAAAATGACATACCTTAAGAAAGAAAACAATGCACCTTAAGAAAGAAAATCAACGCACTTTAAGAAGAAAAATAACGCATATAAAGCTTTTTTCATTCAATTATTTTATATTATTATTATTATTTATTTTATTGTTGTTGTTGTTGTTGTTGTTGTTATTATTATTATTACAAATCTACACGTTGTGTCCCGGCCCAAAAGTGGCCAAGGGGAAGGAGCATGCATTAGTACAGAAATGACTTTTAACCGTCGGTTAAAAAGAGACGTTGGTAGAGTACACATACGATGTCGGTTAAATAGAAATTAAACCGACATAGTAAAGTATTTTTTTTATTTATTAAATCACCTACAACGTCGGTTATGTACATTTATTTATTCTTTAATAAAACTATACGATGTCGATTTTTTTTTTTTTAATATAACCGACATCGTATAGTTTTATTTTTAATAAAAATAATTTACAATGCAGTTATTAACCGAAGTTGTATATTAGTTTTTATTTTTTTAATTTTTAGAATACTATACACTACAAGAATTAAGACATTTAGTGACAAATTTTTTTGACACTTCGTAATTTAGTCACAAATAATACCCTTTTTGTGACAAAAAATAGTTCAACTCTATTGCTTATGATAAGTGTGACAATTATTTTTTTGGTCACATATAGTATGGTAATTGTGACAACTAAGTATTTGTTTACAAATAAGTTGTCACTATTACTAGAATGATAGTGTCGTAACCTAAGTTGTCACTATTTGTTGTCACTAAATGTATGTTGTTTTGGCGGCATTATAATTATAGTGGGAACAAAGTAATTGTGACAAAATATAGTGTGGCACACAAATTTTGGTACTTTTGTGACAAATAGTTGTTGGTCACTGTTATATAAAAATATATTAAATATATTATATATATATATATATATATATTATATATATTATATATAGTTATATATATAGATCAAACTCTTTTTGTCAATAAAAATACAATTAGAAATGAGATACGATTGTGAGAGATTAAATTTGTGGCGCTCTATTATTTCCTAACAAAATTCACTAAATTGTAACAGTAATTGTGTTGAACTCAGTTTTGTCACTAATGTTATAATAATTGTGACGAGTAATTATTTGTTACAATGGTTTTGTCATATAATAAACTTGGTTCGACTCTCACTTCATTAGGTATTCGACACAGAAGTCAGTCTGTGCGTATACTCCATGAACAAAACAGAAGAGTAGACACAAGCATCACTATGTTGTCAAAACGGGACTGGCGCTAATGGCCCAATCCTCTGTTCCGTCTCGTTTCTGGGATTATGCCTTCGAAACTGCGGTGTATCTTATCAATAAAATGCACCACTCGTGTCTTGTCTGATAAGTCTTCTCACTACCCTCTTGCATCGGTCTCCGCCCTCTTATTCAATACTTACGGGTTTTTGGGTTTCTGTGTTTTCCTAATCTGCGGCCCTATAATCGCAACAACTGCAGCTTCGGTAGTCTCCTTGTGTCTTTCTAGGATATTCCCCCGTCTTTTCATGGTTATCATTGTTTAGACACTACACTAACAAGGTTTATCTGTCGTCACGTGTCATTCGATGAGACTGTCTTTCCTTTTGTTTTTTTGGTTGATTCACAGGTACCCGCACCACGCCAGAGCCATGGGGTGTTGCGTCGGTTGTGCTTCCTGGTGAGCCGAGTGATGTCTCGGGCTTTGATACTCCTGTCGTGCCCGAGCCACACCGCCAGCAGCCCGTTTCTGCCGCGAGCCGTTCGTGACCGAGTCCGAGTGGACAGTCACGGACCAACCGCCTGCTCGGCCGAGGGTCGATCCCGTCCCGCGCCCTCACCCGTCCGGTCTCATACGATGAATACACGGAGCTCAGGACCGCATGACCATGTTGCTCTATCTACTGACATCACTATTAAGCCTACATGTTTTACTCAAGCGATCAAATTTCCCGAATGACGAGATTCAATTTGGAATTTAATGCCTTGGTGCACAACAATAAATGGCGGCTTGTTCCTTTTAAATCAGGTATGAATGTGGTTGGCTGTAAGTGGGTGTTTAGAACCAAGAGGAAAGTTGATTGTTCGATTGAGTGTTACAAGGCTCGTTTGGTTGCCAAGGGATTCAATTAGGTGCTGGTGAGGATTTCTTTGAGACTTTTAGTCCCGTGGTTAAACCGACTACGGTACGTCTTCTTTTATCCTTAGCTATTTCTCATGGATGACTGTTCGACAGTTGACATACACAATACTTTTCTAAATAGCAATCTCGTTGCAGACGGTTTTATATGCGCCAACCCCCCTGGCTATTGAAGACAAAACGATGCCCGGGCACGTTTGTCTCCTTCACAACATTCTTTATATGGGCTTAAGCAAGCTCCCCGTGCTTGGTTCACTCGTTTGCATGATTTTCTAGTTTCGGTTGGTTTCTCACCTTCCAAGACGGATGTCTCTTTATTTATATATTCCTATTGCAATACTCGTCTATATTTTTGGTTTATGTGGATGATATTTTGGTTATGGGATCTGATGGCTCATGTGACTGTTCTTATTGACAAGTTGGCTCTTGAGTTTAAAGTTCGTGATATGGTGTACCCTCGTTCTTTCTAGGTATTGAGATTGTTATGTTGTCCGATGGCATGCTTTTGTCTCAACAACGGTACATGATGATATTCTAAAACGAGAAGGTATGGACGTATGGTTGCTTGCAAGCCCGTGGCTACTCGGTTTTCAACCACAAAGCCGAGACTGATGTCGTGGTACCATACGCTGATCCACTCAGTAGTTCGCAGCTTTTGCAGGTGCTCTGCAATTCTTACGGTAACTCCGCCTGATATTTCCTATGCAGTTAATAGTTTGTGTCAGCACACTGCACTCTCCCTCCTACTGCGGATTGGGCGGCTCTCAAGAGGGTGTTACGGTATGTAAATGGGCACTACATCTTGGTTTAAGATTGCGTCTTCTCCTTCTCTGGATATCAATGTTGAAAAAATCGCTAGGCGCCCTCTAGGCTCCTGGGACCGCTAGAGCGCCTAGCGGGCGCCTAGGCAGCCTAGGAGGCCGGGCGCCTAGCGCCTAGACGCGATTTTTACAACAGTGCTGGATATTCATGCATATTTGATTTGGATTGGGCTAGCAATCCTGATGATCGCAAATCAAACTAGTGGATTTTGCTGTATTTTTGGGGATCAATATTGTTCATGGGTTTGTCTAAAACAGCGTACTGTGGCTCGTTCTTCAACTGAGGCTGAATACAAAGGATTGGCTGATGTCTCTGCAGAGGTTACTTGGCTCGTCTCTCTGATGAAGGAAATCAGGTTTGCGCCCAAACTCTGGAGTGACAATCTGGGAGCTACTTATCTGTGTGCTATCCGGTGTTTCATGCTCGCACAAGCACATTGAGATCGACTACTCACTTTGTTCATGATAAAGTCGCGAAGAACGAATTACAAGTCAATTTTATTTCTACCAAAGATCAGATAGCGGATATTTTTACTAAGTCTCTTTCGTCTGTGCGTTTTAATTTACTTCGTTGCAAGCTCAACTGTTTTGGCTGACCAACTTGTGCTTGAGGGGGGTATTAAAGGATCTCTACTAGTAGTATTAGACTAGATCCTCTATTATATTAGTAGTATTAGACTAGATCTCTATTTTGTGTCTTTATATACTTTGTATCCGCTGTCTTGATCAATACACAGAAAATATTTCCTCATCATAAGTACATATAATATATAATAGAAGTATATTTATATAAGTTATTTTATTTGAAACAATTAAAACTTACTCTAAAACATATGGGGCTAAATAGCATGGTTTCTGCCCATATTGCATGGTGACATTTATATACCATGTCTATTATCGTCAATTTTGGTTGAATCCAATTTGGATCTAAGAAGTCATACATGGCCTTTGATTCCAAATCAAATTCGTTATAAAGACCCCTATTCAAAAGTACAACCAATCATATATATTATTAATATAATAGTTATGATAAATGAAATGAAAAATACTATGAACAAATAATAGTAAGAACTTATTATTTTATAAAGAAATGCAAACAAGAAATATCAAATGTCTCCACATGTCGTCTGCACTTAATTATCTTAGATTACAACACTTCTTACAAGGACGAAAAAAAAATAATAACTCTCATTATTATTCAAAATACGACGTTTTGCAAAGTCTAAAAATTCTCTAACTCCGTCTTCATATTCCTTACTAATCCGAGAAACATTCATCCAATTTTTATCCATTACAAGTCAATTTAAAATAATATTAACCATAATTAATTTTTTGTTAACATTGATTCAACAAATATCTAAAATAATAATAATATAATAACTAAAACTATTTTTTTAATAGCATTCAAAAAAAAAAAAACATAGACCACGGTATGGTTAATCATCGGATACACAAGATAAAGTCGAAAACATAAATAAACATAGATCATGGTGTGACCAATCACCAGATGCACAAGGAAAAGCCGAAAGTTCGTAGGAAAATAAATAGATAAAGATCTTACCTCACTAAAATTTTGTCCACGCCGATAAACAAACCTCGAATCACACTAATCACCTACAAGTTTTATTTGTACATTAACATACTAAATGAATAGTAATTCACAACAATACTATTTCAAACATTCTCAAAAAATTTACAATTCAATTAATAATAATTCGAAATATAATGCCAAGCACCTTGTGCTCAGTGATTCTCTCATATGGAAGGTCACTCTTTATACTTCAATAAGTTGAGAAAGTATAAACGAAGAGATAATACAATGTAATAGAGTCGTAGTACTCAAAAAAAAATCGAAATATAATATCAACACAATTTATAATGAGAGATGTGAGAGGTGTAGTACGTGTTTGGTTAGATAAAAATTAAAATTGTTGTTGTAAGAGTAGACTAGATAGTTTTACAATTTAGAGTGATAACGTTACCTATCATAAAATAAAAATAATGAGAGAGTCAGAGAGGTGTAGTACGTGTTTGGTTAGGTAAAAATTAAAATTGTTGTCATGAGAGTAGACTAGGTAGTAATATTAGTTTTTGGTACACTTAGTAATGAATACAAAAACAAGTGGAGGGACAAAATAAATTACTACACAGTTACTTAGCTAGTAATGAAGGGTTGGTGAAACGTCATGTATATTAATTAACTGTCCGTATATTACATCTATCTTCATGTTTAAATTATTTCATCAAATTAAATTTCATTTATTGTTTTGGTCAATATGTTATTTAATTCTTACAAAATATTTATTGATTTATATTCCTAGTAATAAATAAACATTCCTTTCAAGGTTCAACCATGCAATTCCTAATAATAATTCCTAAAATACACAATAATAATGTCTAAAATTTGAAATAAATTAATAATAATTCGAAACATAATATCAATAAATTCTAAAATACAAATATATTAACATTAATTACTAAAATCTGAAATAAATTAATAATAATTTGAAATATAATATCAATAAATCTTAAAATACAAATATAATAACAGTAATAACTAAAATTTAAAATAAATTAATAATAATTCGAACATAATAATAATAATTCTTAAAATACACAATATATATACAATAATTTCCTAATTCAAAATATATACCCAATAACTTATAAAATTCAAAATATATACCTAATAATTCCTAAAATTTAAAATACATTAATAAATAATTTCAAATATAATTATTGTCAACTCCGAAAATTCAAAAATTGAAATAATAATTAAAAAATATAAATAAAAAATAAAAAAAAAAAAACTTACAATGTTGGTGTGCCAATTGAGTGGTCCTGTAGTGGGAAGGCGGTGAGACAGTGGTTGTGCGATTGTGGTTATTGGGCGTTCGAACTTCGATTTGGGAGAAGAAGAAGACGAAGGGGAGAAAATGCAAACGTCGGCGGTGGCTGTGCGGGGTAGTGTGACAGTGGATGGCAGTGGCCTTGCGACTGTGCGACGGAGAGGATAAGAGGCTATGCGATGGTTTGTGGTTGTGCGACGTTCGATCTGAGAGCAATGAAATGGTTTTAAAATAAAAACCTACGACGTTAGTTATTTCAAATAACCGACGTTGTCAGTTAATTGTTTTTTTAATTTATTAACCAATACGACGTCGGTTATTAGGAAAATCGACATTGTATCAGTTCATCGTTTTTAAAAAGATAACACTATACGGCGTCGGTTTGAATACAAACCGACGTCGTATATTAAATATTAAAAAAAATGTGTATGATGTCGGTTATTAAGTTGACCAACGTCGTATGTTGTTCTCCTTTTATTATTTTTTATTGAGAAAATGTAAAAATAGAACATTGAACTATTTGGAGGATAGCAATTAAGCCTCCAAACTTGAATAATCTCCAAATTGATCCATGAACCTGCAAAAAAATGCAATTAGCATTTTTAGTAAGTTATCAACAAGTTTGTGATTATTAGGATGTCATTTGTATATTTTATTTTTTAATTTATTATTATTATTATTATCCTACTAAGCATTAGACCACAAAAAAAAACAAAAAAAAAGAAGGTTAACTGTTAAACTATTATTAGTATTTTCAGAATCATCCACGGTACCAAAGACCACATGATTATGTTTAATTAGTATTAATAATTAATAATTTATATATAGATCCATATATAATTTCTAACGCCTCCCCACTGCATCTCCATGATGCTCGTAGCACTGTAGCAGCAATGGATATGAAGAGAGACATGAAAATAATGCTCGCGTAGTTACTGATCCAACACTCATCGTATATATGGATCTATATAGAAATTATTAATTATTAATATATTAATACTAATAAATTAATATTAAATAATATTAATATTATTAAACACAATCATGTGGTCTATGGTATTGTGGATGATCTGAAAAACTAATAAGAGTTAATATTTAACTTAGTTTTTTTTTTTTTTTTTTTTTTTTTTTTTTTTTTTGGGTCAAATGTTTAGTGGATAATAATAATATAATAATAATAATAATAATAATAATAATAATAATAATAAATAATAATAATAAATACACATGCTAATTACACTTTTTTATAGGTTCATGGATCAATTTGGAGCTTATTCGAGTTTGATGGCTTAATTGTTATCATCAATAGTACTGCCCTATTTGTACCTTTTCCCTTTTTATTAGTTAATTATTTATAATGTCATTTTTAGTTTTTTTTTTAATATTATTATAATAAAAAAAAAAGTTAAATTTTTTTTTAATTTTATAAATTTAATTAACTTTTAACATCAATTTTTTTATAAATCGATGTTATATTGATTTCTATAGTAGTGATGACTCTGGTATCAAAATGCCGGAGACGAAAAACCTTCTTCGTTTTTTCGTCTCCGGCCAGGGACGAATTCCTCCCAGGCTGTCAAAGACGAAGGCTGGTTCTCTAGTGATGACTCTGATATCAGAATGCCGATGATGAAAAACCTTCTTCGTCTCTGGTCAAGGGACGAATTCCTCTCCAGGTTACCCGAGACGAATATTGGTTCAGCGACCCAATTACATATTTTTTGAGTCAAATGTCCTAATTACATTTTCGTGTATAGTTCGATGGCCTATTTGATCCTTATTCCTTCATATTATAATATTTAATCCAACCTATAATTTTGTAGTAATGATGATCATATATAATGTTAATCTTTTGTATTTTTCAGAAAAGCCTAAGCTGACGAATGTACGCCAAAGCTTTTGTCTTGTCTGCAATTTCCATACATTAGAAACTGCAACGTGCAAGTCTTTGTTAGCCATGGTTTTGTCATGGAGCTCGTGAAAGTGTTCTTATATGGCAATTATAGCTAACTAGGTAATATAAATATAGCTGGCATGTTGTGTGGGGAATGGAAAGAAAACAAAATGCCCTTGTTTAATTGCCTTATCATGATTACAATGTTTTGTTGGTTTATGACCATAATTATCTAATTAATTAACACATGATGATGATGCATGCACAACAGATAGTCCGCAACAATTATCTGAATGTGCGCTTTGAATGAAGTTTGCTTTGTGATCATAGCTAACAAATGACCACAAGGAGGTAAATGAATACGTCTAGATTGTCGTCATAGCTAATCAACTCAAACCAAGAAAGTCAGCCAGTAGGACCACAATGAGATAAATTAATCTAGGTTGTCCATAGCTGACCGATTCAAACTAGGAAGCTCGGACAATAGGATCATAATGAGGTAAATCAGTTTAAGTTGTTCACAATGAGATAAATTAGTCTAAGTTGTCCATAGCTGACCGATTCAAACTAGGAAGCTCGGACAATAGGATCATAATGAGGTAAATCAGTTTAGGTTGTTCACAGTTCACCGACTCAAATCAAGAAGGCCAGCAAATAGGACTACAATGAGGCAAACTAATCTAGGTTTCCACAGTTGACCGACTCAAACTAAGAAGACGGGCTAATATATAGCTCCCATAGAGTTTGAAATCTTGTGATTACCAAGCTAACTGTCCAACCAACTCAAGTGAAACTGCTATGTTGTCATACTCAAGAGATCAAAAATTGTTTGTTGGCACATTTTAAGACTATTTTTTAAGTTGAAGTAATTGAGGGACCACCCTTCACAAGGGTCAAAAGTAAAATTTTACCTATAATTGATGGAGCAAAATGCAAGAAATTGTTATTACCCATGATCTACTTGAGCAAGATTGTTAATTGAAATCTTGGATTCTGTGTCATGGTGGTTGTATAGTAGCTTTCTAGTTGCAGTGGAAGCTTTAACTAGTAAAATTGTCAGCACAAACTGCAACACTTCAATGCACTGTACAACTCCATCTTCCACCTTCATTATCACCACTAAACATATCCCATAATCATCTTCTAATTCTTTTTTTTTTTTTTTTTACACATTAAATATCCAAACTTATGTTAAACTAATCCTAAACTTCCAAAACTCCTGGTCAAAAGTTACTGGAGAAAAGTAAATCGTCCAATTTTCACCTTTACCCATAAATTTTGTGCACAAGAAAAAAGTCTTCATCTCGTCTGATCGATCAAGGTCTTCCAATGATCCCCAAAGTTCCCTGTGGGAGCAGTGTGAGGTTCGAATCGAGTCCATTCTAACTGTTTCAGTCAAACCCTTCATTGTCGCGGTGCATCATCTTCTAACTTACTAACCGAAGAAGTTCTCGATTTTCTTGAAAAATAGAAAATAGAGAGCAGAGAATGAAAAACTAGAGAAAAACCGAAAGAAATGAAACTAAGAATTGAAGTAAACGCGGCGTCGAGATTCTAATCCTTTCATGCTAGTGAAGAGAATCCACATATGTAGCTGAGGACATTTAACAACAAAAGGGCCATTGCCCATTGCCTCAGCCAAAGGGTATCTATGATGCAACAATGGAAAACTGAAAGAAAAGGGTGCAAATATAGGCAAGATGTATCAGAAGATTGACAGACAATGATAGGGCTTCAAAGAAGGTAATTACCATTTCAAGCACATTATATATTTATGGAACTCAAAAGCACATTAAATTAGGACTGGAAATATATGGACAGGCATTCATAACTTTTCTCTGGAGAAAGAAAGGTGGTACAACTCATTGGTCAGCCAAGGATCATGATGATTCATGAATGCAAAACATGCAAGTGACCCCAGCATTATCACATTTCCAACTCATCATGCATTCAAACACTCGAAGCTTCAAAATCTCAGACCATAAACACTCAGGTTTTATCTGGTAACTTTTTGGAGATCATTACAGCAAAACTGCAAATTAAAGAAGGTAGCAGTAAATCCTAGGTTCCATGGTGCAGTATTTGAGTTAATCAAAGGTTAACGGGAAACCAAGTTGTACTAAGAAACACTATCAGAAATCAGACTCTCGGTTTCTCACTTCAACACCCTGTGAATGAAAATTTATCAACTAGAAAGAACACATTATGCACAATACTAATGATAAAACAGGAGGACAGATTGAAAGTGTCTCGATATCCAGAAAGGCTATCTTGTTCGAATTAATAAATCTAGACACAAAACTAAAAACCCAAGTGGCTATTGCCAAAGGAAGTTTGCAATACAGAAAGATAAACTGTTCATTTGTATCTAATTGTCAATATGAAGATGCAAATTACCATATGCTCCAGCTTCCATCCATTACAGAATTTATCAGCACTAAGGATGTCAAACAACCATCTCCTAGCTAAGGTCTGGATCCTATTTCTTCAATATAAATAAATAAAATAATAGAATCCCAAGATTGTGGTCCATGTTTTCTAGTGCAGTAATTTTCACATTTCACTTCAAACTAAAAATACAAATACATAAAATAATATTATGTCAGAAGAAAAATGTACAACTTGTAAGTCTGCAAATCATGAATGCATGCATGTGAATGATGCATTATCAGATTTCCTTCTCAACATAAACTTTAAAAAACAAAACCTAAGCACCAAGATCTAATTACATCAGAATCTGATAAAACTGTATACTCACAAAGTCACAATCTGCCTTGTCATTAAAAAATCAATGTGAAAATTCTGTGTGTAATTACAACAGAAGATTCATGATTCATTGTTCAACGATATAATAGTTTTCCAATGACAAACAGGAACAAGTTGCTTTCATTGTATGAGTACTTCAATCACAAAACAAGATGTATGGTAATTTATAGAATTTCATAACACAGGGCATCTCAGCAAACAGTCTCAGCAAATTCTTTCTTATCATTAGACAACCTCAATACACTATCAGCTTATGTTCTCTAGCATTACTTAATGAAGCTCAATATTCTGAACAAAAAAACACACCCTAATGGCTCTTCCAAATCCCAATTCAGCTTGTCAGTTAACTAAGTTAGTGCAGTAACGATCAGTAAAATTAACCCCTAATTTGATAAGAAGATCCTTTTCTTGTTGACTCTTTCTTTTTAGTACTATTGCCTTCTCTTTACTAACAGAACGTAAATCTTCATAGTTAAGCAGCAATGGGCACTTTGATGAAAGTATTATGGCATCTCAAATTTTTCTTCTCAAAAACTTTATAATACAACATATGCCGATTGTCTACAAACCTGGTCTTTTCATTTGACCAGTGAAATGGTTGAAAGTGCGACCCTCTTGTGAGAAAAATTGTGAATTATCAACAGCGTTATGAAAAGGCATTTTACGCTTCCTAAGAATTGACTCCATATCCTGACCTTCACCCTCTGGGTTCCGCCAACTTGTAGGCAATCTAGAAGGATCATTCGTAGACTCCGCTCTAAAGAAACAAAAATCTCTGTCATTAATGGTAGATATAACCTTGGACTTGCCTCTTTCATTAGAATCATCACTTGGCCTCAGGTTAGGGCCACCGCTAGCCGAAGCCTTTCCCAAATGCAAGCCATGGTCTAAAGATTGACCCAACCTCAACGACAAATCACATTCTTCCTGAGCTCCTCCACTGAGAACTGCTCTTTCATCTTGAGCATGATTATCAATAATATATTTTGGGAATAAGCTCTGAAAACAGTTGACTTCAGCAGGCCCATAATTGACGGGGTAAATAGGCTTGCCAACAATCACATTGTTCGGAGGCTCACGGAAGCCTGTTTGGGTGACTTTAGCCTCCAAGTTGGTACCATTATACAAAGGATATACTGAACCCATGTTTACCGGAGGTTACCCTCCGCGTGAAGAATTTGATTCCTAGCACTCGAAGCACTAAAACTATTGATGTTAGGCGTTACGGACTTGTTAGATTCTGAAGCCAAAGTTACCAAATTCAGATGTGCTGGTCTCCGAATGTTGGCTGACTCGAAGAATGGGGAGACAGTGAATTTGGGTTATGCTCATTTGAACTTGGATTGAAAACTTTGGGAGGTACAGGACAAGGTTCCTGAGCTCTCGGGCTAAGGTAATTCCTTGGTTTACAATTCCGCTGGCTCCGAGATGTCCTTTCAGCAACGCACCCAAAACAAGAGCAGCTGAACACCAAAGTCCATGACAAACAAACGCATATTACAGGTCTCGAATCGTTTAATCAATATGCTAGCTAGCTGGTAAACAATCAAAACCAGAAAGTTTAAACTTTGCACACAATTGTAATGAAGATGCAAAACTAATACCTTCAAACAAGGAGGCAAGAGCTGCCAGTCTCCGTACTCTCGTCCCTCCGGATTATCACATCAATGGCCTCGTTAGCCCTATCCCAGAGCGTGTCGGGATCCATGTATTCAGCCTGATTGATTTAAAAACACAAATCATCATAAAAAATTAAACAGAAAAAAGGTTAAAAGGAAGACTAACCTCGGAATTAGCTTTGGAGTACCATTATTTCTCCAGCTTTGAACACCACAATTGGAAGCTTTATCTGCCATTCCGTGTTCTTCTTAGTAGCAGCGCTGTGTCTCTCGTGTACAGCTCTGATCAAACAGATGGTGGCATTCACAAAACGCTAAAAGAGAGAATCAAGAACACATCCACCAGAAACTAACCCCAATTCTGACATCTTCTGTATCGATCTGCAGGCTCGGATGGGTGGCTGCATATCACGTGCCAAATGCTCTCTCCACCACTGCGTATGGTGTCACTCAGGGATGCTTGTGCGAGGGTGCATATAGAACAATTTTGAGTCCTATATTAGTACCTAATGGTGCTAATAAACTCTTCCTCGCATCATCGTCACCTCTGCTATAGACACAGTACCATAAAAGCTACTGCAATCCGGTATATAATAACTCATTATAGAAATTAAATTAGACACAGACAATCTACAGATTTCAAACATCTATAATCAACACACACATGGGAATGTCGACACAATTCGCTCTGATTCAGAACGCCTTCACAGCGCTTCACCTCCATCCTGGAACACACTCAAAAGAGGTCAACTCTCACCTATTTAATAAGATAGGCAATCTCTCAAACTCTTGTGCATGGGACAATACAGAGATCGGACGGGGTGAGGACGGTGGAGTCCTGTAAATAAATATGCAGCTCGCAAAGAGGTTCATAATCGACAAGCAGCTCTCCATACACGACACACACTATTATTTAATGCACAAATGACAAGTACTTTCTTGAGGGAGACAACAGGTTGTTCTTGCTCGATCGCGCAGGCTACGCGACGTCAGTTAGGATGCGCATTCATACTCTCCTTTTAACAGTTTTGTTATAATACCTTTACCTCGGAATACTAGTCTCTGGCTTTTACCTGATCGTGTCACACATCACCCATATGAACTATAAAAATATTTTCATTCTATTATTTTATCGTCTTGTACTTGCTAGCTATTGTGTTAGCTTTTTGCACATAGCGACACTTAATCTCCATGGGTAGGTGGGCTAATTTTCGGGAGAGGCAGACGCGTGACTTACATAATATCCGCTCATAAATTGTGTGCTAGATCAAAGCCCGGACAGATGAGAGAGAGAAAACTCCTTTGATTCACAATCACCCCAAGAGAGCAATATTCGAATACCTCATACTCACAACTCATAAACCATACTAAGCATAAGATGCTACTACACTCAAATAGGAAAGCAAATATTAAGGGGTGCACACTCGCATTCGTTCCTATCGCATCTCGCCTGCTGCATTGCTCTTCCCACGTCTTGCACGGTTGTGTGTCTTGGTGTCAAACACTCGAATAGCATAATGCCAGCGCTTTGGATAAAGTTATATGGTCATTCACACACCTTCTCAATTTATGATTAGATGTCAACATGTCGGCTCTGAGGTCATAACTAATTTGAATGATAAAGTATTCTCACGACTATTTATATATCTCAGAATAATTTACATTCATAAGAGTCGTATTATCGATTTGCATCTCCGGTATCTTAATTATCAAGGCTACCTTATATCTCATACTTATGCATACAGTCCATATGAGTCCTACTAAATATAAGTTTATCTGAAATCTGATATAATTTTCAGATATATAAAAAGCGACTGACAGCATTTGGTGCATAACACTAGATAATTACACTACCTTTTTATGCATGACAAACACTTTTATTTTATATCGCTTCCTAGATGAATGACTAAGACAGTCTGGATAATACATGAGATATTGTGGCTCTATCCGATAAACATATTTTAGTAAAACTGGTAAGAAATATCATTTTTATTGTCTCGAGTTAGAATAGCGAATATAGGTCTGCATCATCCATACGTATATGAGCCATCTCCGCCTTATGAAAAGAGGGTTAATACTTCCATTATCAATTTGAGATACATGTACATCAACTAATTCCATATCAGTGTTAGATCATGTTGTTAGATCTTTGAAAAGTGAATACGACAATGTTAACTAAATGTGGACAGCATTCATCTCGATTATAGCAATATAACCTAGCAATGTTGCTACTCTTAAATCCCATACTAACGTTTTTGATTTCTTATAGATCACTCTCTAATCAGCCATTAAGTCGAACGTAATTAAACGCTCCACTGAGACACGATCTGGAATCCTATAATATTAATGGCTTTAGTGACTTGGCATATAATCGATATAAAAGCATTTGCGCATATATCTTCATAACTTGTATACTAGATAATCAGAATTTAATGATTAATTAGTTTTGCTCATCACTGACTGCTCGACACTTCAGCAGACATAAAACGTATAAATACCCAATTTGAGTTCACATGTCCAGCAGCATTACCTATTACTTATAGATAAATGAACTTCATAAATCATGTTAGTATGTATGCCTGTATTTCATGTTACATAAGTATGTATATTGTTCTCTAACCAATAATGGATACGTGAAATTCTAGACTAGATTCCTAGGAGTGCAAATCAGAATCCTAATTCTATAATAAATACTTATTAATTTGCATGACCTTAACAATTTTTATTGCCTTTGTTCATTAAAAGGCTATTATGGTCTTGCGGAAGATTGTACGAGATATAGTTAAATACTTAATTGTGTATCAACATAAAGACCGGCTATATAGATGTGTCATGACCCTAATTTATTGAATGGATGACAAATCTCAAATGCTTCTTTCATAGTAAAATAAAATGGTATTTTTAAGATAGGATTACAGTATTATACTTCTTAGACTTCTCTGCCAAGATTCGCTCTCAATTATCTTAGTTGATAATTAAAATATTAAATACTGTTAATATCTATAAGGTTATTGTGTAGTATACAATTATATTAATAGCGGATGGCAGTTATATTGAGTATTCACAGCAGTATGGAAATCTTGGTATTTCGAAAAAGTTGCTGACAGTGAGAACATCTTCAGTGTATAACTAATGATTACCCTTTGTATTTGCATGGAGTCTTATTAACACTTGTTGTTGTCTTTTTGGGAGTCCTGTCTAATTTATGGTGACGAGTAAGAATTGCTTCTAAAATTTGCACGTTTTGCATATGTGACCTTAACTGCATTTTTAGTTTGAGGGTTTTTTGGTTGGAGGTTTATGAATACATTAATTCAAATTTGTAAACTCTTATCCAAACAATTTTTTAAGATTAGTTGGAACGAACACGAGTTTAATGCTATTTTAATTTTAAATTATACTTTGAATATTACTGAATCAATACGCTTTATAGTTGTTATATAAAGTACCCACGTGTTTTTAGAATAAGAATCGAGAAAGTCATATTAGGTATTAATTGGATTTCAGATAAAGTGCACAATATTGAAATTATATTGCAACCAATTGCCCTATTCATAATACAGTGGCATTTACGACCTCCACAACTCTAAATATTTTGTGGATTAAGAAATGATGAATTGGCTCCTAGTCCTTCCAATCATATTTATTCATATAAATATCAACTCTTGAAAAAATAAAAAAAATAAAGAAAACATACTTAAACTCTTTGAGCTTACTCGTTGAATCCATTTAGCGTGTTATTATAATATTTCTTATATTATAAATTTACCATTAAAAATTGATAATATAGTGACCTTATATAGTATCATATATATATATAAGGTACCTATTAATTATATAAAAAATAATGTGTGATGTTTTATCTATGTGATGAATGTATCACCATCAATCGCTTAACACTCACTTCACAAAACACACCATTCACAACTCACCTCACTCACCACACTAAACATCTATCCCAATTTTATTATATAAAAAATATACCAGTTAATTTTCTTCATCATTTATTACTTACTTTATTTATTATTACTATATCTATTATCCATCCCATTATTATCTGTTATTTATTATATATAAGCGATTAGTTAAAGGGCAAAGATTGGAATAATTCAAGGTAATATAAGATTCACCACACTACACACACAACTCGCGGCGGTAACCTCACACTACATGAAATATTAGCCACATCAGCTTCAGGTAATATAAATTACACAGGTATATTATACAATTAGAACCAAACAAGGTATATAAAATTACAGACTCTCAGATTACCTATAGTGATATTAATCAAGATTACTGAACAAACGACCCCCCTATAAGATGTGAATAATTAAATCAACATTTAATTTTCATATACTTAAAGCATATGGCTTTAAAGAAGCTGCATTATAGGCAACCCAAAGTCCATATAGATATTGAAATTAGATAGATTACATAGTTTATGTTGGCTTAATATTTAAGATTGTTGATGTGCATATCCGAGGACTTACAGAAGACAAATGATGCCGTTTATTAGTCGGTTGATTTAATTTACAGGAAGTTGACATAACCAATAACAAACCTCATCACTCTCTACAAATATATGCTAATTATTGTTAGATGGTATATATTTCTATTGTGCTTAGTCATATGAATACCAATAAGAATTTATAAATAGTAATATCCACTTTTATGTCATTGCTTCTTTAGCGGTCTTAGTATTATTAGTTGAAACTATTTAAATCATTTTATAAGGTCTATCTCTAGAAAGCAATCAAAAATCAATGTATATACATAAAATTATAAGATTTAATAGTCTGGATATTATAGTGTCATAAACGAATCAAGGTACTGTTATTTGGTTTACGCATTCTCAATTATGTTTAGTAGTATTAAGAAAAAATATCATAAAAAAGAGACTAACCAAACTTTTGATCCGTTGGTTGATCTATATAATTTGTAAAGTTTCAATAATATTAAATATAATAAGTGTTAATATTATTTGATAACCTTTTCATTATATAAATTTTAAATATTATACGAGTGTTAATATACTATGTAACTAAATTTTTAAATTATAGGTTCAATCGTATAATGTATTTGTGCGGTAATATAGACCTGAAATACGATCCCTATTAGAATATTACCAATATAATAATAATTAGACAATATAGATAGAAATTAATGGTTATCTAATAGGTTTAAAATAAGTATATTAAATAGATATTTGTATACACTTAGACAATATGATTTTATCAACAACATATCTGAGTAAATAGAAGACATAAATAGATCTATAATATAAATATACTATAATTACAACTTTTAATAGAATTTCAAATATTTATGAATAAATAACCTATAAACCTCCAAGTGATACGACGTCTTAGATAAAAAAAAAAGTAGTTGTCGTGACAGGTACGGACTCGAACCAACCAATCGAATTGTTAGAAGTCAAGCGCCTTATCGCATTTTAGGTCCATGGGCACTTACAATTATCCTTGTCACAGGAAAGAGGAGAAGTCACTTTGGTTAAGTTAATTCAGAGGTGGACACGGGTCCACCTACGATGCCTCTTCTGAATATGCGGAGTAATGGTGCCGTTAGTGGCACCCGTTTTCCTCACCAACTCGCACATTTTTTTTTCTTTAAAATTTGTCAAAAGAATTCAACAACATAAAATATTGTGAATATAGAAGTTAGTAGCTGTGAATATAGAGTTCTGCGGTTGTGAAATAAGAGGTTCAAGAATTATGATATACGCACCCGTTTAAAAAAAATTAATGAACTAGAGTTCTACATAATTATGAACATCAGAGTTCAAATATTGTGAAATATATGAGCTTACGAAATATTGCATGGAACTATGGGAGTTAAAAAATTATGAACATCAGAGTTCAGTAATTGTGAACATAGGCTTCTACGAGTCTCAAAAATTATGAATATAGAAGTTCTATAATGTGAATGAACATGAGGCAGATACACCGTTAACAACAAAAGAAAGCAATTTTTTTTAATTGACAGACGTCGCTTTGCAAGGTGGACACAATTCCAAAGCGCCATTAACATATTAATGGTTTTCTGCCCCACATCCTGGCCATTCAGAAGCATAAATCATTGAGTCACATGTCTCACTAACCGTCGAAGTCGAAAGAGCATAATCATTGAGTTCACAATGTCACACTATCATCGGAGTTCGAACCATTGAAATAAATTCTGCGTCGTCAGAGTTCAAAAGAGCATAATCATCTGAATCACGTGGTCACCACTGATCGTCTGGAGTTCGAACCATTTAACTAATTCGTCGCGTCGGCGGAGTTCGAACTAATGAACTAATTCGTGCACGTAAATAAAAGTTTGATTAATATACAACCAGTGTTTACGAAGCACATGTAACACTTATCATTTATTATATATTAAATTAATCACGCCCAGTGAAACCACAATCGATTGATTAAAAGTCAAGCTCCTTATCCATTAGGCCATGGCACTTACCATTATCATTGTCATATGAAGATGAGAGTCACTTTTGGTAAAGTTAATACGATGATTTATGCACAACAACCCCTTAATCTATAAATTAGAATTACTTAATCAGTTTGGCTGGTTGGTTGATTTCGGCCGGTATTGAGCATCCCTAGAAAGCACCAACTTTAAAGAAAAGCGGCAAACATCATAGAAAAGATAAAAATTACAAAATTCTAACACAAATGCACCACGAAGCGAAATTGCAATGAATGAAAATAATTTCACAACAGAAACTTTGAACAGTTTTCAAGTGCCAAATCTGATCTACACATATACTGTAAACTGAAACAATCCGCTAAACTACCCTCTAATTACCAAACAATATTATGTAGACTACAACTTCGCACATCACATAATAAAAAAGGCTTTATATCAAGATTATTATATATATCAAATAAAGCCATTATTTATATGTTTTTAAAAGCTTTAATTTATGCAAGCTTGCAAGGTGACAAAGCTTTAATTTGAACCAGCCAATCATGACACTTTTTTATAGTGAAGCATTCTCATTGCATAAACAGGATTACCCTATGAGCTATAAGTTCTGAATACTTAGACACTAGTTATATGCAATGGCCTCACATTTGGAGAGTAGTACACGTAGATCGCTGAACTGTAACATTTTCTTCCAGTATTTTTTTTTTGAATGTTTTCTTCCAGTATAGTAAAACTAAATTATTTGAATTTGAGGCAAGCACAGAAATAATTGATGTTAAAGAATAATTCTTTCTAACACTATCATTAAAAAAAAAAAAAGGCCAATAAATTCTAATAATGCAATTCAAAACTTCAATGGGAACCATAAAATTCATAAAACATTATAAGATGCATAATAAATAATGCCACACTGAATCACAGGAGCACAGCAAGACAAAAGTTCTATTCAATTTTTAATGCAGAACAGATTATATATAATCAATATATTCCATTCATATGATCATATCCATCCATTTCAAACGAGATGCATGAGGACGAAGTATTATGAATCAGAAATCATATTTAATCAGAAATAAAAACAGGTCACCCAAATTCTATTTGAAGAATTAAACATAACAACTAAAGATGCAATTTTTCCCTACCAAAAATTATTCTTGTGTTCAATTCAGAACATGGTATTTCATATATTTGGGAAACAAATCGGAGTAGTTTTTCCCTGTGCCACTTTTGCTATGCAAGATAAAAGCAGATATACACTCCAGGAAAAATTACAAGCAAGAATATATCTCATCATACCTGTATTAAACTATAATATGAATACTTGAATTATATAATTGCAAAAAAAAGAGTCTATCTGACCACTGAAATTGCTGGCTGGCCCCTTTAAATTTGTTCATCTAAAAATCCAGGCTGTGTAAAGAAACACAGCACAGCTCTGTCAAGGCTCAGGAACAACAAATATGGAAAAGCAAAGCCTAATGGCCTTCCTGGATTTTGCTGCTTTTATATTATAATCATATCAACTAACTAAGTAAGCAAATATACACTATAAGCTGCAACTATGAGGAAATCTTTCATTTCATTAATAATGAAAGAAAATAAGGCCAACACAATATACTAGGAAATCTACATTTCATATATTTTAGTACAACAAATTGATTAGCATGCATTTTTGAGCCCACGCCCTAGGGCTTCTAATGATCAAAAGCACCAACAATTGAAGGACAATGAAGCTAGTTCAAAAGCACCCGCACACCTTCCTAAATGATATCCATTTTGACGCTGTGGTGGCTGAATTTCAGACTTTTACATCTGCTGATGGCGAAAATCTGCTAGGAAGCCTTGTGGGATCCTTGCATACTCCCTAAACTATGTTGTCTGTTGCTCCAACACTGAAATAGAAGCTTGATCCCGATTGAAGGCAAACATTTCTTTTGGGGCAATAAGTTCTTGTAGTGTTGTTATCCGAAGGAATTGGGGTCACTAAATCAAGCGGGTCAAATTTCATATTCCCATGGTCTTATAGGACAGTCGGGCGTCATTCTAGTGTTGCAAACCGGCCATCAATGTCAGTAAGGCCGTTCCATTAAATTCTATCGCGAAATAGGAGCATTGAGCTTGGCGAGGGGTGTGCACCGCACAGGCCAAAAGACAAGCAAACCAATGTCCTCTTGTATTAAGGCCTTTGCTTGCAAAGCTGGAATAGTAAGTGTATTCCAGATTGGCGAAAGGGCTGGGGAGATCAACGATACTGACTGCTTGTGGTTTGAATCTCTTCCTTCCTAGCTTTCAGCTGTCCAAGACGACCTCCCAGCAGCCAGCAACGTGGCATCACGTGGCAGCCACCGTCTAACACATCCCAGCCAGATACATATACCGGGGGGCAAGCTTTCTCCAACTCGAGCTTGGGCAGACTCTATCACGTCAAAGCCCTGAAGAGGCAAGTTTGGCAACGCCGTCTTTTCAGTCCCCTGAATGGTTGGTGAGCTCGTCGCTAGTAACGATGGAAGCGTCCACCCTGGACATAAGCAGTCGTGGAAATGGAACGAAGCAAGGAGGGCACCATGCGGCGCTCACCCGAAGAATTGCTGCTTACCGCAGTGCGAATGCATTGTTTAGGAGCGTTAGGGCATGTCCTTGTCGTAAAAGTAGGGGGCAGTTGGGCTTGGCATTGAGAGAGATGAGGAGAGCAGCAGCAAGCCAAAC
>VALG01013233.1:0-13163 GCA_009835305.1 Ipomoea purpurea
GGACATAAGAAGTCCAACGGGAGCAATACTTGAAGCGGCGATCCAGAAAAAAACCCCAATACTAAGATCGGCTAAAACAAGCTTATAACCAAAAGGAATTACTAAATAACTTAGAAAAACGGATATCACTGCTATGGAAGGTCCGATACGGAATAAGCGAGTATCCCCTCGAGATGGAAGAAGGCTTTCTTTCAAAAGGAGTTTGATACCATCTGCTAAAGCTTGAAGAATTCCTAAAGGACCCGCATATTCGGGGCCAATACGTTGTTGTATTCCCGCGGATATTTCCCTTTCTAACCAAACAATTACTAGTAAACCCATTGTGATTCCTAATACAATAGTAAAAATAGGGGCAAGTATCCATATGATCCCATAGACTTCTTTGACTTTTACGGATTCCAATCCGGAAAAGGAATGGATAGCCTGGATTTGTGTTGTATCAATTATCATTTCAACGATCAACTTCCCCCATAATGATATCTATGCTACCTAGTATCGTCATAATATCAGCCAATTTCATTCTTTTAACCACCTGAGGAAGAATTTGCAAATTGATCAAACCCGGTGGACGAATTTTCCATCTCCAAGGAAAAACGCTCTGATCTCCTATCAGAAAAATTCCCAATTCTCCCTTTGGAGCTTCGACTCTCACATAAAGTTCTTGCTTCGATAATTCAAAAATAGGAGAGGTTTTTTTAGCAATGAATCGGTATTCAAAATCATTCCATTGGGGATGTTTTACTCTATCAAAACGTCGGATTTCTAAATTCTCATAAGGCCCCCCGGAATTCCTTCCAGGGCCTGTTGAATCATTTTTATGGATTCTTCCATTTCGCCGATTCTTACTAAATAACGAGCTAAAGAATCCCCCTCTTTTTGCCATTGAACCTCCCAAGCAAATTCGTCGTAACACTCATACTGATCGATTTTACGAAGATCCCATTCGATTCCCGAAGCTCGTAGCATTGGTCCGGATAAACCCCAATTGAGTGCTTCTTCTGCCCTAATAGTGCCTATACCTTCAACTCGTTCTAAAAAATGGGATTCTGTGTAATAAGTTTTTGATATTCAGCAACCCTGTTAAAAAAATAATTGCAAAAATCCAAACATTTATCTATCCAGCCATGGGGTAGATCAGCAGCTACTCCCCCGATACGAAAAAAATATGCATCATTCGCATACCGGTGGCAGCTTCGAATAGGTCATATATCAACTCTCTTTCTCGAAAAATATAGAAGAAAGGAGTCTGCGCCCCAATATCCGCCATAAATGGACCGAGCCATAACAAATGGGAAGCTATACGACTTAACTCCAACATAATGACTCTGATATAGCTAGCTCTTTTAGGTACTTGAATATTGCTCAATCGTTCAGGTCCATTTACGGTTATTGCTTCTGTAAACATAGTAGCTAAATAATCCCAACGTGTGACATAGGGCAAATATTGTATAATTGTTCGGTTTTCCGCAATTTTCTCCATCCCTCTGTGTAAATAACCCAATATTGGTTCGCAGTCAATAACATCTTCACCATCGAGAGTAAGAATAAGTCGAAGAACACCATGCATTGATGGGTGGTGAGGACCCATATTGACTATCATGAGGTCTTTTCTTGTAGCTGGTGCAGTCATAAATTTTTTACCGATTCGTTCTTCCATGTAATTCTTCCATGAATTGCTGAATGTGAAAAGAGGTTCATCAAAATTGAAACGAAACAAATAAGTTAAAAACAAATGACTCCTCAAATTAAAAATTAATGAGTTTTTGTCTCTCGAATATCCAATTTCTCAATTAATTCTTTTATAACGTACTTTATTTTTTTTGACAAATAAGCTAGCAGCCGTTGACGTTTTCCCAAAATTTTACGCAAACCTTTCTGAGATAAATAGTCTTTTTTGTGCAATTTTAAATGGGAAGTAAGTCTCTGTATCTTATTGGTGAAATTGAATATTTGAAATTCAACGGACCCTCTGTTTTCTTTGGTTTCTTCTTGAGAAATAACCGAAATGAATAAGTTTTTACCATAAAAAAAGAATTGATCCCCTTCCCTGATATATATTTTAACGAATTTTTATGATCAATAAAAGAATGCAATAATTTGAATGATTGATATGAATAAATTGCTTCTGAACTCCTCAGCTTTACCTCCATCTCAGAACCTTCACAAATTATTTTGAATCAGCCATACCAGCGACTCCCCTCGTCACACCTTATCTCTTGTCACCACCAAAACGCGACATCAATAGACCTAAAATGAACATGACAAATCTAGAGATACTATAAAAAAAATGAAATAATCTACTAGGTCTAATGGAATACGCTGTATCTCTATACTCAGAGCGCGACTCCTCCGAACGCAAAGGTTCACCACACCACGCAAAACACAACAGGGCATAAGAGAATAAAGACAATGATTTTCAATATCAATAAAAATAAAACCACTAGCTAAGCGGCATACACTCAACACACAACAGAACACATAGTAAAAAAAAAATCAACCGCGAATGTTTCATGGTAGAACTAACATGTGGAAATCACTTAGATGAAAAGAAGATATTAGATATTAAAACAAAAGATTATACAGCTAAATCTTCAAATATAAAGAGGACAAAGAAATATAGAAAGAAAAAAATAATATATATACAATCTATTGCAGAGATACTTCATACCAAGATGCTAGATAATTAAATATACAAACGATATATAATAGATAGAAATATACGAGACATTGGTATCAAACAGATCACATATAAACATAAGTTTAGAATTAGGAAACAAAAATAGATTCATCAATTCTCTACGAGGTCTAACGAATAAAAATAAAAATTACTACAAAGAACAAGACAGAAAATAAAATGATTTGTTTCTCATCAAAAAATACTCGAATTTTAATATATTTACAGATATTAAGTATGATTAGTTTATGGTATTTTACTCTTATGAAAAAAACAAGAAATACAACTAAGAAAATTTAAAAAAGAGACCCATAATAATTAGAACAAGTCAAGAGCGAGTCAACAACATATACTAGATATATGAAAATATAATGAATACTAATGCAATCTAGAACTTCCATTAATACAAATTGAAATAATATTCCTTTCATGCGAGACAAGTATATAACAAATAATATACAGAAGCACAATACAGGAGAAGACTAATATACACGGACATTTTTGCGAATGTATCAGAACAGAAACCATATATGAAAAACACCAAATACACAAATTGCAGAAAATAAGAAATAAATAATAAAAGCACAAAATCTTAGCTTCAATCAAGACTAGACTTTTCTTTTCAATAATCAAAAAAGGAAAAATAAAACAATTTTCTATAAATATAATACGATACAAAAAAAACGAACATATATACAACAGGAAATATTATATATAATATTAACATATAGGAAAAATATAATCATAATAATATTATTACACACAACAAAAATATAATATACACTATACAAAAAATACAAATTAGTTTAATATTGGCTGTTTACTTTCTTTTCGACTATTGGTTTTACTTTTTCTTCTGGTACCTTTTTTCTGTCATGGATGTTCGCGGAATCATTCTTCGTTTACAAGGCTTCGTGGTTTTCCAGCGGATGTTTTTCTTTTTATTATACCGGTTTCACTTAGATTCGAACTTTAAAAGGAGTTCGTAAGTTTGCGTTGGTATCAATCACCGGTTTCGTTTTATATATCATTAAAAAGCCGCACAATTTCCTGGGAAGAATCCAAAGTTTCCAGCATTCCAGAGATGGGATCCGATTTCAGTATCAGTTGTGCTCACTTTCATCTCCCATCCCAATCAACAAAAACGAATTTGGAGAATTAGGTTGATTGATTTCTGGATTTTGATTATCGGAATATAAAAAGGTCTTCTTTCTTGTGTTTCTCAATTGGATCAATTAATTCGCTCCGTTATTAGTTCCACATTGGAGTCTTTTCGTTGACCTGGGATTCGATCTCTTCTTCGGGATTGATTCTTCTTCGGGATTGATCTCACACGTTCTTCGGATTGATCTCTTCCTCTTCTTCTTTATCAATGCATAAATTCATCCCTTATTAGTCCCAATTGAGTCTTTTTTGATTACTGCTGGATGATCTCTTCCTAAATTCTTTTTATCAATTGGATCAATTAATTGTAAATTTATCTAGTCCCAATTCGAGTCGTTTTGAGCTTACTGGCTGGCGAATCTACCCCGCGACCCAGGATTCAGATTACCACCTTTTTTTCTAAGATCAAAATAGATAATTTTCGCCCAATTCAAAATCATTTTCTATTAGATTTTTTTCTATATATGAATCAGTGATACCCTTTCTAATTCTTCCTATAAAAATATTGCGATAGGGATACTGTCCTGTTATCGCAAGACAATGAGTTTGCGACATGTCTGTAGATTATCAGAAACCGCTTGCCGTTTAGTTCACTTGAGGGATTGATGCTACGAAAAAACCGAGTCAGCTTTCCTTTCATTATTAACTGGATTTATATGACAACGTAAAAGATCGATAGCTACGTACGCATTTTTGAAAAATTAATCCTTTTCTGATTCGATAATGAGGGTTAGCGACCCTTTTTTTTTTTTCTTGTAAAGACTTAATGTGGTATTTCCAACATGAATTCCATTTTTTTTAAATCCGTTTTTTTGAGACCATACGAATATCGATTAACCCTATTCCTCGCCATTTTTGTTTTTGTGACACTTAAGCTACGACCAGATACCTGAGATAGAAATCCGCTATTGATCAATCCCTCTTTCAACCAATTTTTCCCATTGACCTCGTTATAGAATCCAGCTGAAAGTTTCTTATGTAATTACTCAAGACTGAAATATTCCGTGTTCGAAACGAGTCTGTCATTTGAAGTTTTACAGGACAGAAAGAGTTTCCCATTGATTGTTAAAGAAACGGATCTTGAATTTAGACAAGTTAACCAACCCCGGTTTCGTGATATTCTTGTAAATACCATATGCTTGTGACAAGTTGGATAAATCAAAAAAATTTCTGAATTTTTTCTTACAACTAATTATAAATATAATTTTTATATTGAATAAGTGAATTGATTTTTATTTTTTATTAATTAAATTTTTTGTATTTGTTTCATTCTTGGAAATATATTTTTTCATCCAAATTTCTTGTCGATTCAACAAAGAGTTGTGTAGTTCGTTTGGCACAATATGATAGTAATAACAAATATCGTTATAATATTCTTTGATGAAAATTTAAAAAATGAATTTCACATATTAATGTTTGTTTAAGTTTTACTATTGCAAATCATTTTTTGACAACTCTAATCTAACAATTTTTTTGTAAGTACTAACTATCTAATCAGGTTTCTAGAGTTAATTTTTTTTTCTCTTCGGTAATTCTTTTCTATATTGAATTTTGATTGTACTGTCTACAGTCGATATCTTGCATTTTAGTTTCTATCAGCTGAAGAATTTGTCCAATCTGGAATTTGCAATTTTACTTGAATTGTGACAAAGATTCCAATCAATTATCTGGTTGGCTCTATTCCTAGAATCTCTTTTCTTTTTCCATTCCAACTATTTCTCTCGATTATAATAAATTGGTTTTTACGCTTCCGGAGAGGTTTTTTCTATAAACGAAGATTTTGGATTTTGTTCTTGTTTCTTTTGAAACTTTTTTAAATAATTTTATTTATTATTTTTTGTAAAACGTTCAGCTGTAACTTTCTCATGATGTTGTCCAATTGTTTTTTTCCGATTCCTCTTAAAATGCTCAAAATAGGAAGGTGTTTTGTCGGGGAGAGCCAAACAGCAGCTCTGTTTCCCTTCCAACAAATTGTTTAAAAAACCAAACAGATATCACGGACAGGTTGAGCGGCTGTTATGATGTGTCCAAAGGTTTCAGATGGAAGAGGATATACAAGCTTGATCTGAAGTTACCCTTGTGGTAACCAATTTTCCGGAAATTCCTGTTTTCGGATCCGATTCCAGTATAGCGCAGTGCACTTAATACTGCTTTTCTCCGTATTCCCATTCCTCGAAACTCGTTCAGCCATTCAGAATTTGCCAATAATAGCATCACGTCCACACGATTTTTACCGATTATCAATGAACGGTACTATATAAGATTTTCTTCTAAACTGCTGCGATTGGCATTAACAATGCAACCCCCGTTAACATTTGGAGTAACTTTCACCAAGTACTCCCAGCGTCTCTCCCCTACTCTCTTCACATCGCTCTTTTTTCCTTTACTTCTCGGTCGTTCTTTTCTTTTTAAATTCTCGTTTTTGGTTTTTTTCTCTTTTATTGTTTTGATTCGCACTGCAGTAGACGTCTAAAATCCGTGCAACCTTTTCGCCGACAATTTCTAAAATTCGGTTCAGTTGAACCGGGCGGGGGATAGCAAAGAAAAGTTTTTTTTTTTTTCTCTATCCTGCATCAACAAAAAGGGGGAATGGCAGCTCCCTAGATGTTCCACTCGGCTCGTGCGCGGCTGGAAAGATTCGTGCAATTCCGGTTCAACCATCCCGGCTCTATGCTGCCGCGACCCATGTCACCATGAAAGTAATCTTGGCCCTCATAATTAGTGGTACCATAGTACCCATTAATGGCCTCATCAGAAAAAATCGACCTGTATGCCTCGGACAGTGCAAAATATTGTCCTGGAGGCGTCCTTGACATTAGCATAGAATTCTCGAACGAGGGTGCTAAATGCCTGCCCTGGCTGAGCAAGAAACGGGGTCCCCAATTCCATGCCACCGGGACCGCTATATGTGCTCCTCTTTCTTGTCGGACCGGGCCTTGCAGACATCAGCGGTGGTACCGTTCTGCTCCGCGGGGGTAGCAAGACGTTCATACGCGGGTTTTTGAGATTATGCCCAGGCTTGGGAGGACTTGGCCCTTGGCCGTTTGGAGGGTGCACGGGCCCTAGGTGCCTTAAAGAATGCCTACAAAACACAAGATGAAAGCAATATTTCCTTGAGGTAAGACAAAGGGCTTACAACTAGGATATAACAATTTAGCCAAAATTCTCAAACTATTCAAAATAGGACACGAAACGCATTTGGGCATTTTATCAAACATCTTGTGGGCATGAATTTTGACAATAGGTTTATGCAAAATTAACATATCACATTCATCCCACAAGTTCACCACACAACCAAATCAAGGATACCAATCATCAATAGCAAGTTGTACATAAAAACTAGACAAAAATCATGAATTAAAACCACACAACAATGCTAAGTAAAATTTAAACAAAGAACTAATAAAACTTAAGAAACTAGAATAAAAACTTGAGTGGTTTGCATCATAATTAAGCAAGAACAATACTTATAGCAACAATCAATCAAGAACAATCAACACTAAGCAACCTAGCATTCAAATTTCAACAATTGGGGAAAAATTCGTGGTAGGGTTTCTACCCAAAAATAGAGCAATTTGCACCACCAATTCAAGAAATTAAAAGCAAAGAAGAGTATTGATTTACCTTGTAGCTTTAGGGGTTGATTGGAATGAAGAAATGAAGCAATTCAGACTTGGGAAGTTTAGGGCGAGAGAGTTGCGAGAGAGAGATGTGAGAAATTTGTGAAATTTGGAAAAAACACTTTCTGTTCGCGTTTTATAAAGACCTGATTTTCGACGTCTCGACGCGTCGAAAAACTCCAGAATGGAATTTTTGGAGACGTCTTGAGCTCGACGTGTCGAAAATTCCAATAACTTTTTTTTTCGAATTGTCATGGGCTCGATGCGTAAAAAATTTCCAGAAACTTTCCTCGAAATGGCCTGGGCTCGACGCGTTTAAAAATTCCAGTGTTGAACTTTTTCGCCCAGGTCGATTTTTAGCCTTTATTCCTTAGCCAAAAAACAACTCCTACATCACCACCAATTACGCCCGGAACCAAAAACCACTCAAGTTTAGCAAAACAAAAACCGAAACGAAATAAAAAGCAAGAATAAAAATGCAAGAAATTTAAAGGATAACATGGGGTGCCTCCCATGAAGCGCTAAATTTAACGTCGCTAGCTCGACTATACCACATTTTTCAGGTTTCACATGTAGGTCGGGAGGTTAAGGTGATGTATCACATTGGCTTTAACTTCCTCGGTTGAATAATAGTGCTTTAACCTTTGCCCATTAACTGTGAATTCCTCTTTTGTTCCTTGAATCACCACGGCACCTGATGGATGCACCTTAATCACTTTGTATGCCCCTGTCCATTTAGATTTCAATTTTTCCGGGAATAATTTCATCCTTGAATTGAATAAAAGGACATCTTCTCCCGGGACGAATTCTCTTCTTAAAATGTGCTTGTCATTCCACCTCTTGGTCTCTCCTTGTAGTTTTTTGCATTGTCATAGGCCTCGAGCCTAAATTCCTTAAGTTCATTTAGTTGAAGTAGCATCTTCTCACCCTGCAAGTTGCAAATCCATGTTGAGCGTCGTGACTGCCCAATGAGTTTTGTGTTCCAACTCCACAGGTAAATGACATGGCTTCCCATAAACAAGTCTGAATGGTGAAGTTCTAATAGGATTTTTGTAGGCCCTGTATGCCCATAGTGCATCATCAAGCTTTGTGGACCAATCTTTCCAGGACGGGTTGACTACCTTCTCAAGAATAGACTTGATTTCTTTGTTTGACAATTCTACTTGACATTGGCTTGGGGATGGTAGGGAGTAGAGATTTGGTGATGAACTCCATACTTCTCAAGGACTTTCTCCAATGCTTGTTGCAAAAATGTGTCCCATTATCAGTGATCAAAGCCCTTGGTACCCCCAAATCTTGCTAAAATATTCTTCTTGATGAAATTGATGACAACGTTGGAGTCATTAGTAGGACAAGCAGTGGCTTCAACCCATTTAGAAACATAATCCACTACCACTAGGATGTATTCATTACCAAAAGACTTGGGGAACAGACCCATGAAATCCAAACCCCAAACATCAAATAGCTCCACTTCAAGAATGCTTTGTTGAGGCATCTCGTTTCTCCTTCCCCTATTGACTTCTCTTTGACATTTATCACAACGAGCCACGAAAGAGTGTGCATCATTGAATATACTAGGCCAATAAAATCCTGACTGTAGAACTTTTGCTGCAATTCTAGAAGCTCCAAAAATGTCCCCCATAAGGTGATGAGTGGCAATGGGTTAGGACACTTTCTGTCTCATCTTCGGCAAGCATCTTCTTAATATTCCATCTGCACACCTCTTGTACAAAAACGGATCATCCAAAGATAGAATTTGGCATCAATTTGTATCTTCTTCTTCAGTGATCTAGAAGCATTTGGTGGGAATTGTTGGCAAACCACATAGTTCACCAAATCTGAATACCAGGGCATAAAAACATAGAGAGCCATCAGTTGCTCTCCCACAAAATAATCAGCAATTGGAATCTTCTCTTCTACAGCCACTTCGTTATGATTCTCTAATCGGGACAGGTGATCAGCTACAAGATTTTCGGTCCCCTTTTTGTCTCTGAATTCCAAGTCAAACTCTTGAAGTAGAAGAGTCCACCCCATCAATCTTGGCTTGGATTCCTTTTTGCTCATCAAGTACTTCAATGCTGAGTGATCAGTATGGACAAATCACTCTGTTTCCAGCCAGATAAGACTGGAACTTATCAATAGCAAAAACTACAGCTAGCATCTCTTTTCTCTGTTGTGGTGTAGTTAACCTGAGCATCATCAAGGGTACAGCTTGCATAGTAAATTGGTGTAGGCACTTGCCCTTCTTTTAACAAAGGACGACCCCTACAGCAAAATCACTAGCATCGCACATACTCTCAAATGGTAAGCTCCAATCTTGAGAGACATTATGGGAGCTGTTGTCAATGCCGTCTTTAACCTGGAAAAAACTTCTAGACAAGAATCATCAAAAATAAAGTTACATCTTTTTAAAGCAATTGAGTTAGAGGTTTAGAGATCTTTGAAAATTCTTTAATAAATTCATGTAGAACCCTGCATGACCAAGAAAACTCCTTATTCCCTTTACTGAGACAGGTGGTGGCATTTCTCATGACTTCCACCTTGGCCGGGTCAACTCAATACCTTTCTGTGAAATCTTGTGTCCAAGAACAATCCTTTGTACCATAAAGTGACATTTTCCTAATTTAAAAACAGGTTGGCTTCTTGGCACTTTCCCAATGCTTCATCCAAATTATCAAGACAATCATCAAAGAAGAACCATATACAGAAAAGTCATCCATGAATACTTACATAGTCTTCTCAACTAAATCAGAAAAAATGGCTAACATGGCACCTTTGAAATGTAGCCGGTGCATTACATAACCCAAATGACATCCTTCGATATGCAAAGGTACCATAGGGGCATGTAAAAGTAGTCATCTCTTGGTCATCGGGGTGAATATGGATATGAAAGAACCCAGAAAAACCATCAAGAAAACAAAACTAGGAATATTTAACCATCCTTTCAATCAACTGATCAACAAACGGGATAGGAAAAATGATCCTTCCAGTTGGCATTGTTCAACTTTCTGTAATCTGTACACATCCTCCACCTAGTAACTAACCTAGTAGGAATGAGCTCATTCTTCTCATTACGCACTACAGTTGCCCCCCCCCCCCCCCCCCTTTCTTTGGGACCACATGAATAGGACTGACCCACTTAGTGTCAGGAATAGGGTAAATGATGCCAGCCTTCAACAATTTTAGGATCTCTTTCTTCACAACCTCCTGCATCGCAGGGTTCAACCTACGTTGGTGCTTAACACTGGGTCTATGCCCATCCTCTAAATTAATCTTGTGTATGCAGTAAGAGGCACTAATTCCAACAATATCATCAATAGTGTACCCAATGATTTTCTTATATTTTCTCAACACATTTAATAATTTCTCCGTTTCATCTTCTTTCAAATGAGCACTCACAATCACTGGGTAGGTAGAATTTGGACCAAGATAATCATACCTCAAATTTGTTGGTAAAGGTTTTAATTCTACCTGTGGTGGTTCCTTTTCCTCAAGGCTACAAGCAATAGACATTAGTGGTGTTTCCTGTGATTCTCCACCATTCGTTTCATCATCCAAGTGTCTATTCTCTGTAGTGTCTTCACTTTGGAGTCGTAAAGGATCATTAGAGATCCATTTACCTCTCTCATAATCTGCAACACATGAGTCAATTTCATCTACATAGAAACAAGCATCAGACAAGAAGATTTGTTAGCCAATCAAAAACATTAAATTCAACTTTATCATCTCCAATTTCAAGCACTAAGGTTCCCTGTTTGACATTAATCACAGCTCCAGCTGTTGCCAAGAACGGTCTCCCAAGGATAATAGGAACTTTAGCATCTCTTCCATCTCTAACACAACGAAGTCTCCTGGAATGTAGAATTTGTCAATCTTTACTGGCACGTCTTCAAGGATTCCGGTAGGATACTTCACTGATCTGTCTGCCAACTCAAAAGTCATGGATGTAGGTTTTGGCTCTCCAAGTTGCAGCTTTTGGCACAAAGAATAGGGCATCAAACTCACACTTGCCCCTAAATCACATAAGGCTCTTTGAACAAGTGATCCTCTAATAACACAAGGGATAGTGAAACTCCTAGGATCCCTAAGCTTTGGAAGAAAGCTTGTTTTGAATTAAGGCACTACATTCTTCACTTACTGCTACTGTCTCACGATCCTCAGATCTCCTCTTGTTGGATAAAATTTTCTTTTAAAAACTTAGCATACGAGGGAATCTCAGTGACTGCATCAAGCAAAGGAATGGAGATATCCAATTGCTTGATCAAACTGAAAAATTTTGCATTATTTCCTCTTCCCTGGATTTCTTGAATTTTTGTGGGAAGGGTAGAGGTGGTGTATGTGTAACACCCCTAAGTTTTAAAACTTTTAAAGCCTATGAAATAAAGGCAACCTCTATTATTAAATCCCAAAACAGAGCATAAACTAAACATAAATGTCAGGGTGCTATGCCACATTTGAGCTAGAGCACTCAGATGCACAGGCTAAACTATCCCAATCATAAGGAAATTCTCAATTCAATATCTATCAATCTTCAAGGCACGCCAGCCGCTAATCAAAACTATTCTAGCTATGTCACGGGTCGCGACTAGCGTCTCCGGAGCTACTCATCTGTGCCTGGATAGTCAAATATAATCTGTTCAGCGAATAATGCGTAACTGTACACCCCGTGTTACGGCCCCTAAAAAAACCAATTAATTAATTAATCATTAGCCAAGAAAAGAATAAATTATAATGATTAATAGGGAAAAAGGCCCACCATAGTCCGTGCCCCTCATCTCTAAACCAACCCCTAATCCCAATGGGATTAAACTTAATAAGAGCCTAGATCTAATAAATAGAGAACATTAGGGGGCACCTAAATTCCCACCACAATAGATCTCTCACCCCACCAAAGGTCCAAGAGATCCCCTTAAGGAGAAACAAGAAATCAAGAAGCTTAAAGAAAGATCTTCATAGCAAGGATTATTAAGGCTAAGAGGTAACACCATGTCTCCAACAAAACTAGTTTTCATAGTTTATGTTCCCCTTAGGGTTTCCCCATATTATTGGTTATTAATGATTGTGATGGTTATTATTGATAATTGAGCAATAATCCCATGAGGGATCTTGATAATGCTTGAATGTTGGGAGATTCTTGATAATATGGTGTTCTTGAATGATTATGCTGTTTGTTCCTTTGATAATTGTGGTGATGATTCTTGATGCTTATGGTGTTATTCTTACCGAATCTTGCAATTAGAAGAACGAATCGTATCTTGTTTATAAAATAAAAGTGATTAGAACCCTAGAGTTGTATCGTATGATATTTATTCTTGGCGATATCGGGGGGGAATCGCATGTTCGGCCGTTGAATTATTGTGAGAAATATAGCCATCAATGTGCCAATCAACTATCAGCTTAGCTTTTAGTTGAGATGGAGGCCACAGGTGTTTCAATTTGGTATCAACGGCCCGAGGCCAAAGGTCATGGTTCGAATGCTCAACGCCAACTCCATCCAAAGCGACTAACGTTTACGTCGCACGTGTTGACTTGGAACGCCACCGCCACGGGAGGGGAGGCTGTGTGAGCATTATAGGCCATCAATGGCAATCCAACTATCAGTTTAGGGCTTTTAGTTGAGATGGAGCACGTGTTTCAATTATTATGTTTAGAAAACATGATAGGTTATGTGGCGCGTTCGTTTCTCGTGATTTTGATCGTTATTG
>VALG01013240.1:0-12276 GCA_009835305.1 Ipomoea purpurea
ATTTGGATATTTTGAAATGAGTGATGAAAAGGCGGATTGGATAGGGGGGTGTGAGGGACGAATCGGAGCGAAAAGGGCTGAATCTCAGAGGATATCGATGGCATACAAGGCCACTCCTCCCACACTCCCTTTACATATTTATACACACAAATATTACACACCGTACGCTTAATCATACCTCATTAGATATTTACATTAGGTCGTCTGCAAAGGTAACATACTCAGCTTCGACGCATTTCCGACATGTACCAAATTATCGGTTTACACATAATAGTTCACCATCATTACATAGGCAGGCCTGGCACGTTAGACTTGCACTACCTATTTCACCGCCACGACGGCTTACAGCCAGGTTACTAGACACGTATGCCCTTGGGGAGGCGTATAACAAAGGCCCTACACCTGTCTGACTGGGGGTCGGCATAACGTGGCATTGACGAGCGACATAAATCGATCGGTCTATTAAATGGTTAGCTCTGGATTCTGACTTGTAGAGTCGTTATTAGCTCACCACAAAGTTACATAATCTCATGGAACAATAGCGCACGGGCACAGTTAATACCAGCGCCACTTATATTTAAGTAGAGCATTTGTCAACCAAACATACAAGCGCGAATCTGCCATATGTTGTCAGAATATACAACGGTTCCTCTCGTACTAGGTTGAAATTACTAATTGCGAAAACTGATGCATCAGTAGGGGTTAAAACTAACCTGTCCTCATACGACCAACTAAACACCCAGCTCAGTTCCCTATTGGTGGGTGAACAATCCAACACTTGGTGAATTCTGCTTCACAATGAATAGGAATGAGCCGACATCGAAGGATCAAGAAAGCAACGTCGCTGATGACGCTTGCCTGCCAACGATCAGCCCAGTTAATCTCCTAGTGGTTAACTTTTCGTGACACCTCTAGCTTCGAGTCGTGCCGAAGGTCTTACATAAGGATCCGTATACGGCATAGTCACCGTACTCACTTGAATGCCATACATTGAATCCGCCGTGAAACAGCGAATTTTCAACTGATTCCCGTCAAATTTCTTCTTGCGTGCCTGAGAGAACAATCTAGGGACGACATCAAACATACGAGCTGATACTTTACCTGTTCGAACGCTCATAACACATCGATGATACGAAACAACTTCATAGGGTATCTCATCGATTTTCAGCTGAGCATACTCATCTATAGGAAACCGCGTTTATCTTTTTAACGAATGTGCTCGCCTCTCATCTAATATGTTGCCACCATTCTGCCACGAAACTTCCCCAACCAGTGCCATATTAATACCAATGCCGCCCGACGGTCCCCTGCGAATGCAAAGAATATTACGAGGCATATGAGTCCAAGAGATAGAGGTGCGAGTGCCAACTCAGCAACACTCACGTGGAATTCACAGGAAATTACAGGTTTTATTTGAATAATTATGGAGGGCGGGTAAAAGGATTTAGTTTGAGGCACTTATTTTTGTCGAGACTTTCTTCGCGGCATTTCGGCTAACCTATCGGAGGTGAGAACCTTAAGGAGTTCAACTCTTCTCATATACAGAATTTCTTATGCACAATGTCGAGGCTAGAGTCAAGCATCAACAAGGATCTTTCTTTCCCCGCTGATTCTTGGCAATTGTATTTATTAGATGTTCCCGGTCGCCTGAAGGTATAGGCATAACGATGTGTGGTGCGCTGGAAATTAGTTGATGAATGTGGACAGATGGGACAAATGATCTCGGTTATATTCGCATTTCGAGTTAAGGAATAGGAATGAATACTGATGGCGCGTTTACACCTAATTTAGAAAAGACGAACTAGAGCTAGTCCTTTTGGTACAAAACCATATACATTTATATTATAAGTCGAGTTCATTAAGTTAATCTCCCTGCCGTTTTTATCCGAGCTATGGTTTGTAATCTTTCTACTTTGACATTATCAGTATTAATTAAGCACATGGGCAGTAAGTATTATTAAATATTCACATTGCGTTTAGCTATCCGCAGTAGGATCATCAGCTATAATGATTACTTTATTTGTACTTTAATATTACAGATCGGTTATTACACCATTGTTTCCGTTATACCCAGTTTACATCGATGTATAGCCGCTGTAGATACGCATCAATCCCTCGCCCAGGAAGGCCCCCCGAAAGGAAGCCGTTCCCAGTCGACCCCTGAGGCCGGACAGAGCGACGCGAGCAGACCTAACTCTTCTCGATCCCACTGGATCTGCGGTAACAGCTCGAGCAGCTCCTACAGTACTTCTCTCATAATATCGCCGCGAATCTAGCCGACCGGGTTTATCGGAGTACCATGGCCCTGTCAGCACACAAGTTACCCTCAATGAGCCAATTCCTTTTCCAGTTCTTACGTACGCAATGTTTCATTTATGTTTTGTCCTGATACTATCTCCTTGACTACAATTTGATTTCTATATGTGCCAGAGGCTGCTGTACACCTTGAGAACACATGTGGGATAAATTGCGGTTATTAGAATACATCAGTACCACAGGTTCTTATTGCTTTTATTACTACTTGAGACAGTCTGGAGCATGTCATTGCGAAATGGTGAAGTTTCTTTACGGGTTGAGATCGTGTCACTGTCAGTTACAGCTTCACGTAATCTGTGTTCTCAAAAAGCCGGCTCTGTCCTGGTGTTGGGGTCTATCTCGGTACCTCCTATCGCGTACGTGCGTATCGCTTTTATTTGTCCAATCCTTACTCGCGCACCGTGGAATTCAATACATAGGCCTGTTACTACTCACGGCTTGACAGGCGCTTACCTTGTATAGTGTTCGTGGTGTCAAGGCTGGTTAAAGATAGAAAAGTATCCACTCATATCCAAGAGATTTTGCCTTTTAATGCCGCAAGACCGGTCTACGCCGCAATGAAATGGATCGCATACAAACACTGAAAAACAATCATTGTTCATCTGATAATTAAATATATAGGAAAATCTCCTAATTACAGTAATTTGCCACTTGTTCGAAGCTATATACATTTTGCGTGCGAAGACTTGCAGTAAGGAATTGCAAAGGATTGTCCGCGTGATTGCGAGCGGGAAAGGAATATTGCTTTAGAACACTGATTGCAGATGATGAAAGAAATGCGAAGCATAGTCGCCGCATAATTGCAGATGAAGGAATTGAATGGTGAAATGGACAGTTGCAGATGCGCAAGGATACTGTAGAGAGCAACGCGAAGAGAGAACGGCGCCATCAGGGTCGAATGAGTCAAAAACGGGGGTAAGCTTAATTGGAAAAACAAACACTCCAAAGAATCTCACTTCTGAGTGACTCAGGGAATAGGTTTCAAGACTATAACCAGCCGCATGTGCAAGGGCGCGCGGTGGAACCTTTCCCCTCTTCGGGCCGTTCAAAGTTCTCATTTGAATATTTGCCTACTACCACCAAGATCTGCACCGACGGCCGCGCCCTTTGGGTAATTAGCTACCTGTACCCCGGTAGTCTCGTTGGGTAATAAGACTATACTAGTTACTAGGAGTACTATTCCTGCTAGCATCTCAGAAATGGGTTACGTGTAAACCATAGTCAAGAGACGAGGTCCTAATTACTCCGGGCGCAAGCTGCAAGCCTCCCTCAGGCCTATTCCGTGAACCAATCACGGCGTCCATTTAGTAACATCTATCAGCTTACGTCAATGTGATGATCCTAGCAAATTTGCCAAACCTTGAATTTTATTCTTTCTTTCTCCCACATGAATGCTCTCTATCTTGCTCTCTCATCTCCTGTGTCTCCGTGTTTCTCTTGCTTTCTTATCTCTTTAGTCTTGGCGTCTTTCCTCTGCGTCTCTTTTCTGCGCCTTTACATTTGCGTCTTTCTCATCTTTCATTTTTATTCCGGATGGCTACTCTTGATTTATCTGCGTGTTCCTTCCAAGGTCTGTATGCTTCGTTTTATCTCTACATCTCATATCTTAGCTGCCGTATATTCGTTCTATTTCCATTGGACTACACGTAACCCGTCCCCCCCTCCAGTTCCATTATATACTATCCTACTTAATTGTCCTGCTACATCATCATAATTACTCTGCATTATCATTTATTACTAATAAAATTCAATCATCACGATCACAATAACTGCAAATCTGTGTTATCTACCAAACCCATCATCACCCTTTTTGTGGAGCAATCATAAATCCTGGCATATCAGGATTTTATGTTCAGCTCTAGCCAGCAATGGGGTCAATCATCCATCATACACGTAACGCAACATCATTTCAGTGCACTTCTTACGACCTATAAATTCAAATCTTATTTAGCATCATATAACTGCAAATCATTTTATCTGACTAACACCCGTGCCCAATCAATCGCAGCTCTAATTGTTTATTTGTAACTGCTAAATCGCTATTTTTTCTTGCGCGAATGTAAAACAAAACAGCCTCATTTTGAGCTCTTGTAACATTAGAAACCTAAAACCTCAATTAAGACGGACGCCAGCTACTTGGAGCTGTTGTATCATCACCTATCTTACACACGTCTCCAGCAGACATCAGCGCATCTGTGAGGTGTAGTCTCACCATATCTTCTAAGTCACAAATTAGTAGCTCACCTGCGCACGTCCTCAGAATACATGATGAAAACAATATACGGTATCTTGAAAGTTAAATTAGTATGTTGGCCAAGAAAAAAGAGGTTGAAATAAATTAACATGGACATTGACTTCGGAAGAAATATCTATTTGCCATATACTTATTCCCAGAAAGTGATCTTGTTGTAGGTACTAATAATAGAATATAACATCATAACAATTTTTTTTATAACACTTTAATATTTCAAAAATTCTTCTTGCAACATATACAGAAATATTGTTTTAAAGGGTACTAAATAATATTTCTCAAAAAATTTATTATTGCTTAATTACCGGTGTCACATGATCACTTTACCAAGTTTGAGTATAGTAGATGATGTGAACTTTTGTATTTTACTGAAAGCATGAATAAATGTGATATTCGATCAATGATTTGAATCAGTATTGGCTGAGTAGATACGTCCCACTTGTATACCATCGTAATTGTACTATTGTTGCAAAACCGAGTATGAATCATATCTTAGAGAGAAGTTTTAATGGATTATTACACATGCAGCATTTGGAGCAACGTATGGTGAAAGAGTATTTTGCATCTCGAGCATATACACTTCATGATTTCCAAAAATGTCATAAGTGGGTCAACGTGGCTCCAAGTATTACTTTCAAAAATCCATAAGCATGTGGTATATCATTATTTGATGTATTGAGAAGTTATAGAGATGCTGCATGCATGAGAGATATATTTATGTATTATCTATATCGGTGAGGTTTTGGAAGACCCCGTTTGGACTATGTCATCTCGGATGATTTTATGGACTTTGCGGTCCCAGTATATGTAACGCGGTGTATTCCCACGTTACGAGGTTGGAAATTGCCCGCCAGGCTTGGAATCCTGGTCAGGGGGTGTGCACGCTAAAAGTTCAATACCTGATTCCACAGAGTTTGAGCATAGAACAAGAGAGTGGTTCGATGGACGGGCAGAGTATTAGGTTGGCTAGACGCCATGCCCAGATAGGTTCATTCACATGATGAAGTTCCTACCTCGTCCATTTAAAGAGAAAGTATGAGTCTTGGAGACTCTAAACGAGTAAGAATGAGTCATTGCGACTTTAAGAAAGAAAGAAGTGAGTCAATATGCGACTCCAAAGAAAGGAAGAAAGTAAGCAAGTCATTTATGACTCAATGAGACCTCCAAAGAAAGTACTCTATTTTACAACGAGTGTATGAGTATATTTATAGTATTGCATGAGATTGCATATGAGTATAGTATTGCACGAGATTGCATATGGGTATAATTTATAGTATTGCACGAGATTGCAATATGAATATGTTGGTTTTAGGGTTTTTGGGCCCAGGGAGCTCCAACACAACCTTGGTCGGTGGATTCACCTTTCCACAAAATTTGAGAAAATGGAAAAGTAGTCGGAAAAGTAGTAGTAAAAGTGTCTCTTTGTTTACTGGGCATCGGACTCGCCTCGATTACAAGGGAGGAGGGGCCTTTATATAATAGGCTCCCTCCAGCCGAATTGAAGTACATTAAAGCCGCCTTCAAGACTAATTACACTAAAAGGCCGTTGGGCGTCGTTACCGGGCCGGCCAACGGCTCTTTGGACTCTTAACGGTCCGTTTGGTTGAGTCCTGTTGAATACCGCATTGAATGCTTCCCAACGGCTCTTGGGCCGACTCTTCTTGAATGTTGTGTTAAGTGCTTCCTAACGGCTCTTGGGCTGACTCTTCTTGAATGTTGTGTTAAATGCTTCTTAACGGCTCTTGGGCCGACTCTTCTTGAATGTTGTGTTAAATGCTCCCTAACGGCTCTTGGGCCGACTCTTCTTGAATGCAGCTCTCGACTGCTTCCTAACGACTCTTGGGCCGAGTCTCCTTTCACACTTGGGCCTGGGCCGACTCCTGGACTCGGCCCAGGCTACCACCGGGCTTTTTTATTACTGACCCATGTCTTCCTTCTTGGGCTCCTTCCCTTTTGGGCCCATCTTCTTGGGTCGGGGTCCTCACCTCATCAACTAGTCCCTCACTTTCTCATACCCGGTCTGCTAACCCTGGTGTGGGAAAGTAGTAACCATTCCTCCTCCTAATCACCGGATCTTCTCATTGAATTGCCCTTGTAACGCCCCGATTCTCTGCTATCTTCCCGGATTCAACGGAGCCGTTTGGATTCTCCCTTCCTTCTGGTGGATCCTATAAGTAGCATCTGGGCTTCTTCACCTTACCTCATTGATCAGTCATGGGTCATTCGCCTTTGAAGGGAAAGTGGATTGACTTCGGGTCGCCTCGACGCCCTCTACCTTCCAAGCGATCCAGGCCCGAGAGGGAGGGCAAAAAGAAGGCTCCTCGACCATTTTCCCAGAGGTCTCCCATTGGCGCTACTTCTTCTGTTCCACAGCCGCCGATCCTACTCGCACGGAGAACGTTCCGACTTCGGTCAATCCACTGCCCCCGACTATGGCCAGAGTTACTGCGCAGGACGGGTCCTTCGTGGAGGTGGCCGTCCCGGAACAGTTGGCCTTCCGCATGACCTTCACCATTCCTCTCGATGACCTAGACGGGCCGGCTATGGACCTAATGTCTGACGCTGACTTCGCCCGTACCTAGAACTGTACCCGGATGACGAGGAGCCGGTGGTGCCACCGATCATGCCGGCCTTTTGGGACTCCTTCTGCCCATCTCCTACTGGACCATCAGGGGAAATGTTCTTTGGGAGTGAGTCTTCTCCCTGGGCGAGTGACTGTCTCGACTGGAATCGCCCCCGTATTTCCGAGAGGGCTACACAGGAGCATTTTTATTTATTTCTTCCTGTGATGTAATAAGTCCTTACCTTATGTACTTCCCTCTTCGATTAAATAAATCACGTTATTTTCTTTAGAAAACTCTTTTTAACCTTGCACTCGTCCTGACCTCCCAACCGACTCATCTATGAGTCGACCGCCCGTCAGGCTTTTCAGTCTGACACCTGCAATATTCTCCGTATCTCTGGAAAACTTGATTTTCCAGTCAATGTGCGAATCTCACTCTTCCCAAGCGGATTCGATGGAACCGTTCTCTGACAAATTTCCTGCCTCCCATCCAATCCGGGCCTCATCATGGCAGTTATGATCTTCTCCGCGATTTTCGCCTAGATATTCACCCTTCTGAAGTATATAAGGGCCTCTTATGCTCGTGATCCACACTACTCCCCCTTTTAGAAATCTTCTTATCATGAGCTATAGGGTCGGTGATCATCGCTTCTCCATCCGTAACAAGGAACACACTCGCCTGGAAGAGCTAAGGCAGAAGATACTGGCCAACGACGGGCACTTGGTGGGCGACTCGACCTCTGATCCCATCATGGTATCCCCAGACATGCTGGAACTGGTCCCCGTGGAGCCGACCGAATACCAGGTGAAGCCGGTGGTGGATGACTCTGGCCTAGAGGAGGAGGAGGTGTGGGAGGTTCCTCCTCTTTTCGGCGTGGCTATGTCTCTGAGTGCTTTGGAGAGGCCTTTGAAGATGATTGACGATGGAAGCCGGCCGTTTATCTGGATGAAGTGCTGGAGCGGAGCTGAGTCCTCCACCCTTCCGTCCTCAACTTTTCTTGGAAGGTCCGCCTCCTGCTCGCCCTGCGGAGGGGGAGCCAAGCCATGATTCGCCTTTCCCTTTGTACTTGTAGTTGGCCGAGATGTAGGCCTTTTTTGTTTTCTTATCAATAATTATTATCTTTGTTGTTTTCTCCGTGTGCATTGTTTTGTATTATCTTCGCGTATTGCTAGCCGACTCTTAGTCTTTCTCGTCGAGGCCTTTCTCTTCGTAGGGTCGACGAAAGCCTGTCTGTCCGACTCCTAGACTCGGACTTTCTTTGCTTAATGTTGCTTGTGCTGACTGATTGCTTGGCTTGTTGAACCTTTTTGGGAAACCTCCGACCCGTATTCGGAAGGGCCCAGAGGCCATGGCCTAACAGTGGCCTTCTGCCAATAGGCCGGGTCACCGCTGCCCGTCTCTGCCTAGAGTAGACGCGCCGTTAGCAGGCTAACCCTAGGCCTGAAACCGCACCTCCGTTTTCCAAGGCATTGAATGCAAACGTCCCTTCACCTCTTGCACCTTTTTCCTCCTCTCCAATGAGAGAGTGACACGTGGCCGATCCTTGGGATTCTCCCCCATTTAAATACCCTTCTTTCTTCCTTCTTCTTCTCACTTCCTCCAAACTTCCAAAAACCCTCCGAGACCTTTCTAGACCTCCTCTGCGCTTTTCTCTCCGTCGGACTTTCAGTTTGACCATGTCATCTTCTTCTACTTATTCTTCTACTTCTTCTTCTTCCGTCGTTCGGCGGGGTCTCCGCCTCGACATCTCGTCTTCTTCTCCGTCTTCTTCTTCTAGTCCTTGCCGTATGAAAATTCCATCAGGTTTCCATCGGCGTCTTCCTCTAACCGACCCTTCTTCTTCAGGGGCAGTTACTCCTCTGAGCCCAGCCCCTCTTACGATAGTGGCGGCTCTTCCTGATGGTGTCGGACGGCCGCGGGCAAGATTGACTCCATCGTCCGGCCGTCGGGGCTTTCGTCGCAAATCTCTGCGGCGGATCTTGAATGGCCCGTTTTCTCTTAGGGCCTTCGGCCCTTGTCTATGCTCCGGAAAACCGACCCATATATGACCCGCCAGAGGACTGTGTGGGTATCCATCTACACTCGGTTGCCTTTGGCTTCCGAGTGCCTCCTTCTCCATTTCTTATCTCTTCTATCGCCATTATAACCTGGTGTCGGGTCAGCTAGTACCCAGCTCACATCGTCTCCTCACCTGTTTCATCAATATGTGCTACTGGTGGCTTTGCGAGCCAGACCTGGACCTCTTCTGGTACTTGTTCACCGTGAACAAGGTCGGTTCGCATTCCGAGTTTCGTCCAAGTTGGCCGCCCGTCCCGGGCGTCAGCTGTTCGAGGGTCTTCCAGATTCCATTAAGGACTGGAAGCCCTTTTCTTCTTTTTCCATCCTTCCTTTGCCCCTTTTACATTCCCAACTCTGTGGTCGGCTGTCCTATTCAAGCCCTGCTCCGGCGCGCTGTCTTCACCCCAGGACGCGGTCTTAGGTGGCGAGTTCCTAAGAAACTGGGGACCTTACTCTGCCAAGTACTGGTCTCGGGTTCGAGCTATGGCGAAACGGGGCCTACTACCAGCCGTCGCGGCCACCTAGGTAGCTTTTTCGTGACCTTTTTTCCTTTTCTGTTCCCGTGTGATACAACTGCTAAGACACTTCTTCTTTTCCTTATCCGCAGGTACCTTAGACTCCGATCCACCAGCTGCAAACGAAAGCCAAGGCTACCTACTCCAGGAAATGGTGACTGTGCCGAGAAAATGAGCGTCCGCAAATCTCCAGGCGCACCTCGGTGCCGCCGGGCTTCCTCATCTCTCCCTTCCCCGCCCCGAAGGTCGACTCCGCCACCCACGAAATGTGGTGGACTTTCGCCGTCACCAGCTGCTTCGCCTTCCTCGCAGTTGGCTCGCCTCATCTATGAGAGCCCGTCCAAGCGCCTGTGGGCAATGGATGCACGGCCCAAAGAGGATTCGGTTGGCGCATCGCCTCATCTGGTCCATAACTGCCGAGCACGTCTTCTGCCCAAGGACTTGGCGATGACCGCTCGATGCAGGATGAGTACATCTGGAGCCTCCCTCCGCAGTCGGTTACCGCGTAGTATTCGAATCCACGCCTTTTCTTTCTTTTTCCTTTCCTTTGTCTAATCTGTCGTTTCTTTTTGCAGAACCTCACTATTCCAGTTGGGCTGAGGACAGCGGATGAGGGTACAAGACCTGCGATGCACTCTCTTGCTACTCGCCTGCGTCAAATGGAGGAGGCTTGCCTTGGAAGAGCAGGCTGTGCATGCCAAGCTGTGGAGGTGACACTGAGCCTACTGAGGGTCACCCGCCAGTGAGGAGGAGGAGCGGAGATAATGGTTGCGACGATTGCCCACACTTCAGTGGAGGATTCCAAAGAAGGTCGTGCAGCTTCGAAGAGGACGTGATGCACGGCGGGTGGCGGTTGACAAGAGGAGATCGCTAGGAATGGCTGGCGACGCCTGAAGGAGACGAATAACTCTTGGACTTGGGCGAGTGTTTACTATCGTCTGAGGCTTCAGCGGAGGCTCAACGGAAGATTCAACGCTGTCCTGCTTGCCCGGCGACTTCCACTTTCACTCCGAGAGCTGGGGCCTCAAACCAGTGCTAGATCCTCTGAACGGGGCCGACTGATTTGAGTCTTGTGGTGACTGTGGATCCGGCGGCTCCCTCTGCAGTGGACCCATCAGAGCCTATTGAGGCCGCTCCTCAGGCAGAAAACCTTCACTTGCTCTTCCGCTGGACCAACAGGGAGAGACCGCGTCGAAGAAGTCAGTGTCTGACCCCCTCCCGGTAGTTTAGGGTTTTTCTTTCGTTAGCTCTCTTTTTGTAAGGGTTGGCTTCCCTATCAGGGCCTTCTAGATTTAATGAACTTTCTTTATCGCTCTTTTGACTGCTCTACGTTTCTTCTCATTTTTACTCCCAGTTTCAAAATAACTAAGGGAATTGGACTTCTTCATCTCGTTGAGGCTTCGACCGGGGGATCCTTAGGCTCTTTCGTAACTTATAAATGTTTAGGGTCGGTGCCCCGTTACTTCATTTTATTGTCACGCGTCCTCAAGTCGGAAGCGTCCTCTTCCTTGGACTTTTCCACGGAAACGACTAAGGGTCTGGGCCCTCGTTTCCTATCTTTTTCTCGCTAGAGTCCTTCCAGGTCGGGAAGCAACCCCTTATGGCTTTTTCTTTACTTAGAAACGGTTAAGGGTCAGTGCCCAGTTGTTTCTTTATTTCTCCGAGGTCCCTCGGTCGGAAGTCGCTCCTCTTGGCTTTTTCAACAGAAACGACTAAGGGTCTGGACCCTTGTTTTCAATCTTTTCTCGCCGGGAGTCCCTCCGTCGAGGGACCCCTAAGGCTTTTTTTTATACATAGAAATGGGTTTAGGGTTCAGTGCCCCGTTGTTTCTTTAATTTCTCGCGGATCCCCTCAGCGAGCGCGACTTCCCTACTTGGCTTTTTACGGAAACGACTAAGGGTCTGGGCTTGTTTCCTATCTTTTCTCGCCGAGTCCCTCAGTCGAGGCGACCCCCTCAGGCATTTTTCTTTACTTAGAAACGGTTTGGGTCAGCTGCCCCCGGTTGTTTCTTTAATTTCTCGCCGAGTCCATCAGTAAAGCGATTCCTTGGCTTTTTCACTGGAAACGACTAAGGGTCTGGGCCCTTGTTTCCTATCCTTTCTCGCCGAGTCCCTTAAGTTCGGAGGCGACCCCCTAAGACTTTTTCTTAACTTAGGAAACGGTTTAGGGTCAGTGCCCCGTTGTTTCTTTAATATTCTCACCGAGTCCCTCAAGTCGAGGCGACTACACTTGGCTTTTTCACAGAACCGCAATTAAGGGTCTGGGCCTTGTTTCCATATCTTTCTTGCGAGTCCCTTCAGTCGAGGCGACCCCTTTAGGCTTTTCTTCTCATAGCGGTTAAGGGTCAGTGCCCATTGTTTCTTTTTTCCCGCCGCGTGTCGCTATTGTTGGTAGAGACTCCGCTGGTTGTTTAGCTGCTTACCTTATATCACCAATGCTTTAATCACGTTACTTAGTCGGCATACATGGAGGGCGTGTGGGTACCGCAATCTAAGTAAAACTATTTCTTGTGTGTGATCCTGCCGAATGATGTAAATATTGGAAGCCTGTCTTGAATTCAATGATTTGCCTG
>VALG01013244.1:749-15662 GCA_009835305.1 Ipomoea purpurea
TAGCATAATGTACAAAAAAAAAAACATAATGGAAAAAACAGACATAAATCAGGGGTATAACTTTCATTCACACTTATTATGTTTTTAGATATTATCAAATGAAACTGCAATTGAATTGAAATGAAACTATAGTTGTGTTGAAATGAAACTGCAGTGATAAAAATGAACTGTATAACAATTTCACATATTTGAGTGTATATTGTCTAGCGAAACTGTAGTTATATCAAAATGATACTGTAGTTCTGTTGAAATGAAACTACAGTGTATATAAATGAAACTGAATAACATTTTACATATTTGAGTGTATATTGTGCAATGAAATATAGTTATATCGAAATGATAATGTAGTTGCGTTGTAATGAAACTATAGTGTATATAAAATAAAACTGAATAATAGTTTCAAATATTTGAGTGTATAATATCGAAATGAAACTGTAATTATATCGAAATGAAACTGTATTGTATACAAAATGAAATTGAATATGTTATACAATCAAAGTTACTTTTTGCAGACGGCACGAAATATGTACTGTTTCTTTTCATTAAAAGAAACAATACCATTTTGATGCTTGGATCATAATGCATTGTGCCATTGTGGACCGCCGTCCTTAATATTTATTTGGGCTGATATTATGGCTTCAGGCTTCAAAGGCCTAATTCGGCCTAAAAGAACTGCTCCTATGCCAAAGTTCAACACAATGGCAATTTATATCCTACACCACGACGTATATTGCACTATGCGCCCAGATGCAAAACGACGTCGTTTTTAATTATTTTATTTTTTTTTTTTGAAATTTTCCGCCCCAGTGAATGGCATGTAGACTTTTCTTTAAAAAACAGCTGTTCAAAATGTACATAATGTTCATATTGCAATACACATAATTGTTATACATAAATACACATAATGTTACAAAATATCCATACTCTTTTTAAAAGATAATACACATAATCTAACATAACATAAAAACATAAACTTTTACATAATAACATCAACTCTTAACATAATACACACAAATTTTCTGATTCGAATGTACATAATTGTATAAAAACAATGTAACATAATTGTATAAAAAATACACATAACTGTATGAACCAATACACAATACGTTGTGAACGAATAACATAACGTGTGACGCAATACAGCATAATCTCAGCATCTTCCTACCACGCCTCCCAACACGACCCTAAAACGACGTCGTTTTGGGAGGCGCGCGGCGCACCAGTGCTATGTGCGCCGTGGTGTAGGATATAACGATTGTTCAACAATCATTATTGTGTGGACCATGGTCCACAAAGCTGTGTGGATCATATTTTGTATGTTACAGTTAAAATATGCACATTTAGTACAAAAATAATGTATATTTAGTATATTAATAATATATACTTGTATTGAAGGAAAGTACATTATTTTATATAATGACATTAGTATATTAAAAATGTACTTTTTGTTATGATCAAACATAGCACTATGTGACCATGGTTCACACAATAATTTCATTAATTTGTCAAGGTTTATGAATTGTGTTTGTTTGGCATGAATTGTGTTGGAATTGAATTGCAATTCAATGAATTCATCCAAAGGGAAATGGAAGGAAAAGACATATTTGTCATTGAATGTTATTATTAAATTTATTACAGAGTATTTTAGTCTTTATATCACTTCTTCCATTTCATTATTCATCTCTACCAAACAATGTAATTGTAATTCCTACTTTATTCATTTCACCCTTAATTCCTCTTCCTTCAACCAAACGCCCTGTCAAAGGTCCAAGTTTCCACACGTGCAGAATATCTGTGCACGAAAATAATCACACGCGCCAGGATCCTGGTTCGCCGGTCTCTAATCGCAAAAGCCGCCATCTTTTGTCTTTTTTTTTGGGTCTTCTTCTCCAACTCGGCAGCTAAATCCCATAATCATACCTTCATCTGCATTCACTCTCCATAGTCCATAGCTTCAACAAGCTCTCCACAGCGGGCCCAACGATCAATAGAGCTTCAAAATCGCCAGTACAGAGCCGCCGCTTCTCGCGTCAGAGCTCTCAAGGTCCGCCTCTTCCTAACCGTTGCTCAATCTTCTCCATACACTGATACACATCTCCCTGACGCCCTCCCTCTCTATTGCTGTAATTTGGATTTTGTAATTATATTTAATTAATTCCTTCCTTCAGCACTCAAATGATCGTGCTTCTGGCTGCATGTTATATCTATTGCAGTGTATCTCTTGTCTCTATATCTGTCAATAGCCAGTGCTTACGGTATTTAATCTTCTTAATCAGAAAAATTTCTCTTTATCTGGGGTCTTTTTTTTTTTTTTGGTCCTTGCAAAAGCTGTTCTTTCTGAAAGATATAAAAAGTTTAAACTTCTGCCAAAGCTGGGCACGTGAGATTGATCTATTCTTGGATAGGAATTGGAAAGAGACCATCACAGAAAGATCAAATTCTAAATTTGATCTTTGATTTAATTTAATTGATAATTCTGATCATACTATCTGAAGTGGCTAAGCTTATGAAGAGTAAATTTGGGTGGATGAATCTAAGTTGTAGATGCATTTAAGAGAATGTTTGTAATTGGCAAAACCATTGTATATGCATTTAGCTCAAGAGTTCAGAGCCAATGCTTGCTGTTTCAGCTATTTTGAACTATTCCAATTTGATTTTTTGATGGTACTGGATCCAAAGGCAATTCTAATTCATATATATATATATATAGAAGTGTATTCAAATGAGGACAACTATATTATAGAGGACTGTGAGGACTGATGTAGTAGTGTGTGCCATTAGTCTGTATGTCGTGTGCATGACCGGATGTAGTCGTGTGCATAGGTTTGTTAATTAATAGAGCCTGGGTTCGCAACTTGATGTTTACATGTATGATAGTGTGTCATTGTGTATTAAATTGTGTGCATGATACTAATTTGTTGTGTGCCAATAATCTGTCCGCACAGTCCTCTATATATTGTTGTCCTCATTTTAAACGCATCGATGGAGGAAAATAACGATGTAGAGAAAACAGGCAGGGATTCTCTACAATGACACTGTTGTAGACCCTATATATATATAATAGTCTATGAAACAAGAGTTTTTTGGGGTGTATGATAGGGTCGAGATGGCAGTAGGGCATTGGCAAGATTTGCAAGTTCATCTGTTGCTGTAACCAAGTCATCCCCTGGGGAACTCTTTAGTTGGTTAAATGGTGATAAGTCTAATTCTCTCACTCCTCTAGACTTCCCACTAAAGGATGTTACTCTACCACCTTGGCTACCTGATCATGTTGAATCTGGAAGACCAGGTAACAACTTTACGGAATGGTCTCAGAATAGCTTCAGAAACATCAGCGGTATGCTCTTTGTACTCCTCTTTTCTTGCAGAGTGTGGTCAAAGATTGCTATTCTTTTAACTTTTAATTAATAATTGCTTCATTTTTTGGGATTAGAGCCCTGCTGCCTCAATTGGGTTATATGTTGATAGTGGCTCAAATCTATGAAACACCCGTGTCGCTTGGGGCCACATATCTCTTGGAAAAAATGGCATTAAAAGCACATTGAACCGAAGCACTTGCGTCTTGTGCGAGAAGTTGAAGCCGTTGGTGGTAATGTGACAGCTGCCGCCTCAAGAGAGCAAAATGTGTTACACTTATGATGCTCTGAAGACATATGTTCCTCAAATGGTAGAGCTGCTTGTAGACGCTGTTAGGAATCCTGCGTTTTTGGATTGGGAAATTAAAGATGAGGTATCTTTTATATATCTTATTTCTCATGGCCTACTGAACAGATGATGTGTGGGATCTTTAGTAATAATTCTTTATTCTTTTTTACTTTCAGCTTCACAAGATGAAAGCTGAAATTGATGACTACTCAAGAAACCCACAGGCCTTACTTTTGGAGGCCATTCACACTGCAGGTTATACAGGCCCCTTATCAAATCCTCTCATGGCCAATGAATCTTCAATCAACAGATTGGACAGTATGGTTTTGGAGGAATTTGTTGCTGTGAGTATTAATAATGGTTTACACTCACTCATTTCCTTATACTTAAGTTTCCTCATTTGTTTTACTGTGTGTCACTGGCATGTTCTCCTTAATAGGAGAATTACACTGCTTCTCGGATGGTCCTAGCCGCATCAGGTGTTGAACATGATGAGCTCTTGAAAGTTGCAGAACCACTTTTATCTGACTTGCCTATTGTTCCTTGTACTAGTAATCCCAAGCCCGTATATGTAGGAGGCGATTACCGTTGTCATGCTGATCATGGGGTGTGGTGTCAAAATGTCTCTTTGATGCCTTGCTCTTTTTTTTTTTTTTTTTTTGAATGCTTACTGACTCTTATTATTTGTAGTATCTGTTCAAACATACTTTTCAACCTATTGAAGCACAAAGAGTCAACAACGCCTCCACTGAGGCTCGATCTCATGACCTCCCATATGGGAGAGGTCAATACATGCCATCTGAGCACAAGGTGCTTGATGCCTTGCTTCTTATGTAATGACAATTCTGTATATGTGTAACTAGCATCTTTAATATCTCTTTTGACCAGGTTACACATTTTGCCCTTGCCTTTGAAGTCCTGGTGGCTGGCATAAGGAAAAGGATGCAATGACTTTGACAGTACTTCAGGTATTCAACCATTTTGCAGTAACGAATTTATAGCAGTTGAGTTCCCCAATACTGGATTTCTGTTTTTTTTTTTTTTTTTTTTTTTTTTTTTTTTTCATTGAAATGCATGTACTTAGCAGTCACTTGGTTTTCGTATCTGTATTCTTAGTTTGCTTGATGATTATTATTTATTTTTTTAATCCTTTTACTAAACAGACACTTATGGGAGGGGGTGGCTCTTTCTCTGCTGGTGGTCCTGGAAAAGGAATGTATTCAAGACTATGTAAGTTCATTGAATAATTTCCCTTGATCTTGACAAATCATTTAGCTTATCACACTAACCTGGAGGGTGTGGTTGAGTGGAAGGGCTCATCCTCCTTAATCAAAGGTCAAGGGTTCAATCCTTGGCTTTGGGAATGGAGTGCCTTAAATCTCCAGGCCAGCTGTCCCACCCAAAAGAGGTGCCTACAATCCGCCGAGGTGTTAGTCATTGTGTCCGACGGTGAAAACCCTGGGTATACCCAAAAAAAAAAATTAGCTTATCACACTAATGAATCATATGGGGAATTTTATTTGCAGTTTGCACTCTTTCTTTCCTTTTAGGTTCTGTTATCTAAATGTTTGTGTGCTCTTTTGGTCTGTTAATATTTTATATTTCCTAAAATTGGCAGCTTTTGTAATTTAATTCTTGAATGAACAGATCTTCGAGTCTTGAATCAGTATCCACAGATTCAAGCATTTTCTGCATTTAACTGTATTTACAACAATACTGGATTATTTGGAATTCAAGCAACCACTGTAAGGAACCTATCTAATTACTTTAATATTCTTGTTGATACCACAAAATTAGTGCAAATGTAATGTTTAATGTTTAAAACCAACTGTTAAATTATGATTTGTTACCTAAAATGTGTATTACTTTTCAGAAGGTTGTCCATGCATACACTTGTGATTCGAATAATTTTTACGATTTATTTATATTGAACCTTTTCCGTAATGACATTTGATGCTCTTTCATAATCTGTGGTCATCACTTTTCATCTCTTTGTGGAATTAGATAGAAATATAATCTGCAGTGTTGTTTTCGTTTTTTTCCTTCTACATGCTACATTAATTAATGAGGCCTTATTTCATGCTTCAGACCTCTGATTTTTCATCAAAGGCTATTGATATAGCTACTGAAGAGCTCACTGCCATTTGCAAATCCTAGAGAAGGTATAATTTCTGAGTAAAAATGTTCCCTTGACTCGATAGGAGGCTCAAGGCCAATTTTGTAACTTCCAAGAAAAAATGTCAAATAGAATTTTTATTTATTTTTTTGGTTCAAAATAAATTATTTTCTAAATTGAAGAATGGAAAATGAGTTAGTTGTTTCATATCTCTCTCTCTTCCACCGTGTAGTTGACCAAGTGCAGCTTGACCGTGCAAAAGTATCAACGAAGTCTGCCATTTTGATGAACTTGGAGTCCAGGGTATGATAATTTTATGTTGTTCTTTTTTTTTTTTTTTTTTTTTTTTGTTTCATGATTTTATGATTTTGGTTCAATTTCTGATCTCATACACTGATAGGCTCTTTGCTCTTAAGAAATGTGTTCTTTTCTTTTCTTACTTTTGATGTCTATCTTGTAGATGGTTGCATCAGAAGACATAGGTAGACAAATTTTGACATATGGCGAGAGGTAAGCCCTTGCTTATGGTGTTTGTAATTGTTTGTTATTAACATACAGTGATATAACACCACAATGGCATGTTTATTGTGCTATTTTATTTTTTTAATAAATGAAGATTTTTCTCTATGACTTTTAATTAGTGTGGTTATGCCTAATATAGTGTGTTTCGGTTAACACAACTAAGAATATAATAGTCACAATACTATTGCACTTGTGATTATACTAAAGAGGCAATATCTATAATGAGATTCTCAAACCAACATGGTTGGCATGGTGGTTCAGCACCTCGTCCCTTAAGCATGAGGTTGGGGTTTGATCCTCACCCATATGAATGGAGCAAACCATTTGGCCAGTCCCCTACCACTTAGTGTGTTGACCGTTGGGACGGAGGATTAGTCTTCTGGCTGTCGGCTTGAGGGATACCTTTGGCAACCAAAAAAAAATAATGAGATTCTCACCTGATGCAAAATTTGGGATAGAATTGCTTCTAATATTATTTGCAAACAAGTTGTCAGTATCTCAAAGGAAACACAATGCCTCAATTCTTGAGATTAATTTCTTTAAATTCTGGATCCTCAGGAAACCCGTGGAGCATTTCCTGAAAGGCATAGATGAAGTTACAGCGAAGGATATTTCATCCCTTGCGCAAAAGCTGTTATCTTCTCCCCTCACCATGGCTTCATATGGAGATGGTAAATTTTCTTTTGGCAGGCATCAGTTTTTAGGTTTGAATGAATTGTATTCACTTTTTCCAGCAAACTTTCTCATTTTTGCTCATTCCTGCCAGTTCTGCATCTTCCAAGTTACGACGCGGTCAGCAAGAAGTTCCATTCCAGTTAAGTTTTTTCTCCCAGACATTCAATAATTTTTTTGGGCCATCTCATGGAACAATGTTTTGTGCAAAAGTAATCTTTCAGACTAGATCAGATGATAAATATTAGTCTTCCAAGCTTTTGATAAGAAGCTGAAGTTTGGTTGGTGCAAAATTCTTTATTGTATGTTCTTGTAATTTTATAGTCTTTTCCTATTTGTTTCCTGGCAAAATGCTGGAATCTGGATTTCTGACATTTTGCTCTCTGTGAAGGCCTTAATAATACTCCATTTCTCTCATTTTACATGGCTTCGTTTACTATTAATTGGTTAAACTGTCAAACAAACTCTTTTTTCTTTGCTGATTTTCTTAGTAATTTATAATTATTTTTAAATTTAATTTGTTTTTGTTTAATAGTACTTTTAATGTAGTTTCTAAACATATTGTGCTCAAATGGCATGTAGTGACTCTCCCATATGGGAGGTCATGAGATCGAGCCTCAATAGAGGAGTAGAGACAGTGTTGACTCTTTGTGCTTCAACAGGTTGAGAAAGTATAGACAAACAGATACTATAATGTAATAAAGTAAGTAGTACTTAATTTTTTATTATTTTTTATATACTAATACTAAACTGAAAAATTGAATTTAAAATAATTTCAGTTAAGCCTTGTTAATTGAATTAGACATAAAATGGGACAGATGCAGTATTTTTTTATTTTTTTTTTGGGTGTATATTAGTATGAAATTTGTTATGATTAATTAATAGATGAATATATAGTAATTAAACATTAATAAAGTTTGAATAGCACTGAAGGATCAGAGTCGTTTTAAAACATATCCACAAATGGAGAAGGTATTGCTATCAAAATTTAATTCAAGTTGTAAGTGTAAAATAATTTACATAATATTGCCTATTTTATTTATTAGTCTCACTAGTTTTAAATTAAATTAGTGTTGTTAAATTTATTTCTTTTATGGACCATGTGATTACAAAATAAGTGGTTAGCATGCACTGGTGAATAAAGTCTACGATGAAGCTTTCAAAGAAATAGATGTGTGGCTGTGGCTTATTCGAACAGTGGAAAACAAGGAAAGGGGCTACAATTGAGGACCAAATAAAAGGGCTCATGAAATACTATAAAAGAGCACTGCTTGAATGAAGACATTGCTAATTTGATTATTACAAATTGCGAGAGCTATCCTGATTTACTAAGTGATTCAATTTTTAATGTGATTTATTATTTAATTTTTAAGAGTTTTAATCTATACTACATGATCAGTACGTGGTGCTGCTGAAGCAACTTGTGAAGATTGTTCAGGTATTCGTGTGTCAGTCCTGGATAGGTGTTAGAAAGAGTGGTAGTGATAAAGGCTGGAGGCCGTCTTCATTTATCTCTTGTAATACTCTTTTTGGTGAACATCTATAGTGGATTGGGCAGACGTGGGTTTCCCCGCAGACGTAGGAGAAGGAGCTCCGAATTGCGTAATTTTAATTTACTTTATGCTTTCTGCAGTTATTATTTATACTTGCATAAACGAGTTTAATTAATTAACTAAATTGGTGCATAACTTAATTAACAAGTAAAAACACATAGCTTTTATATTTCAAGTTCATGGTACAATTTCAATTGGTATCAGAGCTTGTAGACTTAATCTATTAGTCTTCCATCTGGCGAATCCTTGCATCTTGAATTTATCTCTTCAGCGGCTCTTTTTATTTTTCTGTTTTTGCTTATTTGTTGATCTTACGGGGTGTTGAGTATTGCAGAATGGATCGAACTAAGCCATTCCCCAATTGACTGGCGACAACTACGCATATTGGAAGGCGCGCACCCTTACGCATCTAAAGGCTCAAGGTGAAGCCGTATGGCGGTCTGTGGTGTCAGGCTGGACACATCCCACTAAACTCAGTTTCAGCGCTGATGGAACATAAGTCACTAAGCTAGAAACTGAGTGGACTCAAACGAGATAACCAATGCAGGAAACAATGATAAAGGCTTAGACACAATTTATTCTCTTATGCATGAAAGCCAGTTTTCAATTGTTGCAGGTATATTCCTTCAGCTAAAGTGTGCTTGGGAGGCTCTTTGAGTCTACATACGAAGGAACTACATCGGTAAAACAGTCAAAGCTACAACAGGTCCAGTCAGAATTCGAAGAACTGCGCGCATGAATGAGGATGAGACAGTCATCGATTTCATACACGCATACAGGAACTTGCAATCGCGCAATGGTCCTTGGTGAACCATTCTCGCAGGAAAAACTTGTTAAGAAGATACTGAGATCTTACCGCCCAGGTTTCGAATGAAAGTCACAGCCATCCAAGAGAATGATGGTTGGGAAAAAAAATCTGTTACTCAGCCAATGGGAAATCTTAAAACATATGAAATGGAGATTTTAACTGATCATACGAAAAAACAAAAAAAATATTTACTTTTTCCGCTGAAGAAAATAATGTTGTATCCGATTCAGATGAAACTAGTGATGGATACAGTTGCGTTCTTGACTAAACAGTTTTTCAAAATTTTGAAACAGGTATCCAAAAATACACGCAACAGAAATCCAAAAAAGGGAGCAATGTCGTTTCAAAACTGCACCTAGGACAGGGGCGTCAAACATCAAACAATCTGTCTCACGTCCAGGACAGTCCAAAAAAAAGGTCCAACAATAAAGGGAATCAAGTGTTATGAATGCGAGGGGCTTTGGACATGTACAAGCTGAGTGTGCCACCTATCTTCGATGCAAAAAATCTATGTCAGCCATTACCTGGAGCAATGACGAGCCCGACGCGAACCAACTGGATAAGATGTCGAAGAAATTTTGGTAATTTTTGTTGCATTTACGGAACGATTTACTGCAGAACCTGTTGAAGACTCAGAAGGTGGTGATATGTCTCTGCAGAAGATGTGGAACTAAATGTTTTATCTTTTGAAGCTGAATTTTAATAAGTTGTATCCCAAATGGGAAGCATTAAGAAAAATGAACTACAAACTAGCTAGTGAAATAGAGATTGTAACCAATGCAAATAATGTATATCAAACTCAAGTAGCTGATAGAAATGTATTGCTTAAAGAAGCAGCAGGTCGAGAGGAAAGACTACAAAACGAAGTACAACTGGAAATGTATTTCTTAAGGAAGCAGCTGACCGAGAAGCAAAACTCCAACAAGAAGTTCAGAACTTGAAACAGGAACTCAGCACATACAAACGACAAATCCAAATGATGGATACCACTTCAACACTTGATATCTTAATTCTGGCAGGAAAACTTCTGCAAAATTTGGTTTGGGCTTCACTGGTAGTAACTCCAAAGATAAACTGTATTTGTCAAAGCATCCGGACCTGATCAAGACGACATCCCCTGAATGCAGCATTATGAAACGCTCCTATGGTAAAGTAAGCGTAAATAAGATAAAGCTATAAACTATATAATCCCGTTTGTCACTATTGCAGGTTACGCAGACATACCAGACCTGAATGCTACTATTTCTACAAGGATCAAAGAATTGAGAAGTTCACGCACAAGAACATTCAACCGTTAACAAAACAGATTTGGGTCAAAAAGATTGATTATATATCGTTTTGTTTCATTTCATACTAAAAGTGCAGGACGAGAAGAGAAATGGTATTTTGACAGCGGGTGTTTCCGTCACATGACAGGGGAATGTCAAATTCCTGAACAAACGTTAATACCAGTAACAGTGAAGTACTTTTGGTAACGGTGTCAAAGGTAAGTGACTGGCGTAGGCACTTTTAAATGTAGCTGGTTTGCCGAAGCTGGACAAAGTGTTACTTGTCCGTGGACTTCACGCTAATCTTATTAGCATAAGTCAATTGTGCGACCAAAACTGGAACGTGTGCTTCACTAAGAATAGCTGCAGTGTGATGGACAAAACAAAATCAGTGTGTCATGAAGGTAAACGATCAACTGATAATTGCTATATTCTAACAAAAATAATGTGCTATGTTGCAGGTCCAGCATGAATGAAGCTGAGCTATGACATCAAAAATTGGGCCATCTTAGTTATAGACTTTCTCGATAAACTTGTAAAATAGAAGGTGTTCGTGGATACCAAAAAATGAAGTCGAGTTAACTATCTGTGGTGTCTGCCAAGCTGGGAAACAAATCAGATCATCTCATCCAGCTCAACACACCATAAACACAAGCCGGTGCCTAGAATTGATTCACATGGATCTCGTTGGTCCAACTCAGACAAAAAGTTTTGGACGTAAGAAATATATACTGGTATGCGTTGATGATTTTTCTCGTCTTGCTTGGGTTATGTTTCTTAGGGAAAAATCCAAAGTGCATGAGGCATTCAAGACACTGTGATTAAAACTTCAAAAAGAAAGAAATGAATCCATCAGTAGAATCCGAAGCGATCACGGCAGAGAATTCGAAAACAAGCTGTTCGATGACTTTTATAATCAATCAGGGATTAAACATGAGTATTCAGCTCCAAAAACTCCACAACAAAACGGGGTTGTGGAAAGGAAAAATCGCACCATCCAGGAAAATGGGAAGAGTGTTTGCTCAACGCCAAAGGATTACCACAAAAATTCTGGGCGGAGGCTGTAAACACCGCATGTCACATCATCAACAGAGTTTACCTATGTCCGGGCACAACACAAACTCCGTACGAACTTTGGAAAGGTAAGAAACCAAACATTACTTATTTTCACATTATCGGCTCACGTTGTTTTATTATGAAGGATAGAATCCTACTTCTAAATTTGAACCAAAAAGCGACGAAGGAATTTTTTCTCGGATATTCCACCAACAGTAGAGCCTATCGAGTATATAATAAAGTGACCAAAACCATCATGGAGTCCACAAACGTCGTCATTGATGATCAACCCAGTGAGATTACTGAAGTTATCCAATATGACCCAGTGACAGAACCTGAAACTGACCGACCTAAAACTCCTGACGCTACCACTCCAGAACCAGATCATGAGTCACCTACCTCATCGCCCATATGCAATCAACCTGAATCTGAACCTGAGACAGAATCAGAAAATGATCATGATGATATTGATATTCCAACTCGTATCCAGAAAAATCATCCGATCCAAAATGTAATTGGAGATCCCAGTTCGAGGTGTGAAAACTAGGGAGGTAAACCAAAGCGTGACTATCTTGAACTAGCTGGATACTATTGCTATTACGTCGCAGATTGAACCAAAAGAATATCAAAGAAAAGCCTTAACGATGAACACTGGATCAAGGCCCATGCAAGAAGAATTTGGGGCAATTCGAAAGAAACAAGGTCATGAACTTTTTCTAATTCCTAACCCGAATAACATCAATGTTGTAAGTACAAAGTGGATTTTTCGAACCAAAACTGACGCAGCCGCAATATCGATCGAAATAAAGCAAGACTTGGTAGCTCAAGGGTATTCCCAAATCAAGGGAAATCAACTACGACGAAACGTTTGCTCCAGTTTTCGCCTGGAATCAATGCCGATTGCTACTCTCCATTACCTGTTGCTTTAAAAATCAAGTCTTTCAGCATGGATGTTAAATCAGCTTTCTAAATGGCTATCTCACTGATGATAGTATATGTTGCCACAACCGAAAGAGTTTGAAGCTCGCAACATCTAGAATATGTATACAACTTCAAAAAGCTCTATTACACTAAAACGAGCTCCAAGAGCCTTAGTTACGAAAGACTTGCCCAATATTTACTTCAGAATAATTACAAATGAGGGGATCAGACAAAACCGTGTTCATAAAAAGATCAGGTAAAAACATAACCATTGCAACAAGTTTACGTTGATGATATTGTGTTTGGGTCCACACAGACAGGTGCAACGGACAAACTGGTCAAAAGTTATGCAACAAGAGTTTGAAAATGAGTATGATCGGAGAGCTGACTTAATTTCTAGGATTACAAGTCAATCAGTCAAAAGAAGGGATCTTTATTTCTCAAGCGAAATATGCGAAAAATCTCATATCAAAATTCGGTCTTTGAATCTGCGAAAGATGCCGGACACCCGTCTCAACAACTACAAAATTATCTAAAGACAACCTAGGAACTTCCATTGATCCACCTTGTACAGGAGTATGATAGGCAGTCTACTGTACTTAATTGCTACCAGACCAGAACATTATGGTAAGTGTTGGAATGTGTGCACGCTATCAAGAAGATCCAAAGGAATCGCACTTGAAGGCAGTCAAACGTATTATAAACAATGTTAAAGGTACAATCAATTATGGTATTTGGTATTCTACTGACACTAATCTTAGTCTTACGGGTTTTAGTGATGCTGACTGGGCTGGTAACACCATGATAGAAAAAGCACGCCAGGAGGATGCTTCTTTATTGGGAAAAATCTGGTTGCATGGCTGAGTAAAAAGCAGAATTCAATACCACTCAGCACTGCAGAAGCTGAATACATAGTTGCGGGCAGTTGTTGTACTCAACTGCTTTGGATGCGTCAAATGCTTTTCGATTACGTGTATGATCAGAAAAATATGACACTCTTCTGCGACAACACGAGTGCGATCAACATATCTAAAACCCAGTCCAACATTCCCGGACGAAGCACATAGACATACGTCATCATTTCATCCGTGAACTAGTCGAAGAAAAAGAAATTAAGTTAGACTACATTCCTACAAACAAAAATCTTGCAGACTTATTTCACAAAACCATTAGACAAATCCAGGTTTGAATTACTTCGTGCAGCTCTCGGAGTTTGTACGATTAATGTATAATTCCTCTAGCAGGTATTTGTTTATTTTTGTTTATTTTTCTTTATTTTTGTTGATCTAACCGTTTAATATTTTTTATGTACGTGTTTTGTTTTCAGGGATAAAGTGTGTTTACGTATTTATTTTTTGGGGGGACAAAATTTTTTCTCTTTTCGGACTTAATTACTATGTGTATTTTCTACGTTTTTTTTGTTTTTTTTTTTGTTTTTTTTTGTTTTTGTTTTGTTTTGTTTTTTAAATTGCCTACATATCTAATTTCGAATGTCTCATGCTTGCGTCTAGAAGACTAATTCTAGTCAAACACCACCATCTTTCTCCTATTTCCACTCCACTACAAACCTATGAATATTTTACCATCATCCTAGCCCATCATATCCCACACGCCTTTTCAAGCTAACATATCACATCACCCATTTATTTCTTTGTCTACTCTTTGTCTTCCCTACCCGAGATCACAACCGGTCTTCTTCCATCTCTTCTTCTTCACCGTTGTTGCCTTAAACAAGCGACACACATGGAAAATCCCTTTCCTCACCTACGTTAATCTCGATCTGGAAGAGCTAACCTGTTTTCGCAAAATCATAGATTGGCGAGTTCACCTTATCTCCGGAAGCTACTGATAGTGAGTTCTTGCCACAATCAAATCGGATGATTTGTTCTTGAAGGGCTCACGGACAAAGAACAGAGGCAAATGCTTGCTCTAGGTCGGCCCGCTACACCTTGGCCGATTCCCTCCTTGTGTCAGTTGCTGTCTCAGATTCCCTCTTCCAGGCCCTGTGGACTCTTCGCCTCTCCTCAGACAGTGGTTACTCCCTGCCCACTCTTCCCATTTAAACACATTAGAAAAATTGATTTTGATGTATCTTTGCCTGATTAATTTGTGTCTCCCAATCTCATGATGTTTTTGATTGTTCATAATGGCCTTTATCTGGTGATCCTTATGACCATTTGACTCACAATTTACTAGGGAAAATGCTTAATTTTAGTTGCTTTATCAGACTTAGTAAATTCCTTGCATATGCTTATTTCCATTCGTAATGGTTGCCAACATTTTCTGGTTCCAACCGTTGTCATGTTCGATTTTCTATAACCCATAAACTAATTTCTACTCTAAACAGAATCA
>VALG01013245.1:0-11307 GCA_009835305.1 Ipomoea purpurea
CGTGTTCTTCTTGGTATAAAGTGATTAAACCCTAGTTGTAATCGTATGATATTATTCTTGGGTATCGGGTGGGAAATCGCATGTTTGGGTGTTGATTATGTTAGAAAAGCATGATAGGTTATGTTCGTCGTTTCTCGTATTTGATCCGTTAATTGTCTACGTGTTGTCGTTAATTACGTTTAAAGTGTCTAAGCATGGTTTCGGGTTCCACAATGGTTCCCGGGGCGTTAGTGATGAAAAGTCAGAGGGTAGTGGGGGGTAGGGGACCCGCCACCTACCCACGCCGCACCGGCAGCGGGCAGCTGCCCGGAACAGCGCGGGCAGCCGGCGGGTGGCCCCCACCACGGCTACCCGCTGGAATTCCCCCACTCGGGAATCCGGCTTCCCCGTTTGATGTTCCCCGACCCCGTGGTGTCCCACGGACTCCGTTTATCGTGCCTATGTCTAGTTTGATGTTTCGGGTACCGTTCGTAGGTTTATGAGTCTATTATATTGCATGCTAGTTGAATTGGTATCCCGTTGACCTAGGTGGAAGAAGTATGAACCCCTTAGGACTATTCTTAGTATGATGGATCACGCATAGGTTTTGTTATACGTTTCTCCCCCTTCCCAATGTGTAATGTGGGTTGCATGTGCTTGCTATGTGTTATGTGTGTGTACCCCAATTCGGTTGCGATCGGATTGGTTATCCTGAGCTGCGGTTCAGAAGCTGGCTGCGGTCAGATTTACTCTTGGGCTGCGGTCCACCGTTTGGTTGCGATCAAACGTTTCTATATGAGCTGCGGTTCATCTTTCCTGGCTGCGGTCAGATGACATTCTCTTGGGCTGCGGTCCACTGTTTGGTTGCGATCAAACATTATGATGAGCTGCGGTTCATCGGTCGGTTTGCGATCGACCCCTCCGTGTTGCGATACGGGGCAGGGTGCTGCGGGGCCGTGTCAGAGCTATATGCGCTGACCCTCATGTATGGGCATGCGATTGGTCCTGTGGCGCCAACAAAGTGTGCTTATGTGTGTGATATGGATGAGTTGTGTTATGAGTGTCTTGGGGGATGTGACTATGGGATTTTATGTTGGGATTTGTTTATGTTGGGTTATGATTATTATTTTGCTTATCTGCTTATCCTGTTGTGAACTGCATATGCTTGTTATAACTGTTGCTGTCTGCCTTATCTGTCGAGTCATTCCCGGTTTTAAAGCTAGAGTTCGTAGGATATATCTTCATGCTCAAAATGGTTTTCGTATATCTATATATATCTCTATATGTATTGTATTTTCAACGCGTTGGAGTGGGTTACCAGCATCTCTCGCTGAACAGATATATTTGCTTTCAGGCACAGAGATTAAGTCACTGGAGCGCGCTAGAACTTGGAGTGTAGAAGTAGATAGTTTCCCTTTCGGCCTGCGTGCCATGTTTTACATTACTTTTGAGGATATTAGTTAGTAGCCTGTGCACCTGGGTTCTCTAGCCCAGGTGTGCATAGCACCCCGTAACACTGTATTATATTTGGGATTTAATGAAGATTCTATCTTTACTATATAGAGTTTTCAAATGTATTAAATCTGGGGTGTTACAATTCACCCCCCCCCCCACCCCCTCCTTGTTAACACCCCAAAATTTTTAAGACTTTTTAAACTTATAATAAACGGCCAGAAATCTTATTAAATCCCAAATATAAATACAAGTGTACGGGGTGCTATGCACACCTGGGCTAGAGAACCCAAGTGCACAGGCTAACTAACTAATATCCTCGAAAAGTAAATACATAAACGTGGCACGCAGGCCAAAGGAAACTATCTACTTCTACACTCCAGTTCTAGCGCGCTCAGTGACTTAATCTTCTGTGCCTGAAAGCCAAATATATCTGTTCAGCGAGAGATGCTGGTAACCCACTCCAACGCGTTGAAATACAATACATATAGAATATATATAGATATACGAAAACCATTTTGAGCATGAAGATATATCCTACGAACTCTAGCTTTAAAACCGGGGAATGACTCGATAGATAAGGCCAGACACAAGCAACAGTTATAACAAGCATATGCAGTTCATAATAGATAAGGCAGATAAGGCAAGGCATAACAATAGTCATAACCAACATAAGCAATCCCCAATATAAATCCCATAGTCACATCCCCAAGATACTCATAATCACAACTCATCCATAACACAACACATAGCACACTTTGTTGGCGCCACAGGACCAATCGCATGCCCATACATGAGGGTCAGCGCATATAGCTCTGACACGGCCCCGCAGCACCCTGCCCCGTATCGCAACACGGAGGGGTCGATCGCAACCGACCGATGAACCGCAGCTCATCATAGTGTTTGATCGCAACCAAACAGTGGACCGCAGCCCAAGAGAGTGTCATCTGACCGCAGCCAGGAAAGGACGAACCGCAGCTCGTATAGAAACGTTTGATCGCAACCAAACGGTGGACCGCAGCCCAAGAGTATCAATCTGACCGCAGCCAGCTTCTGAACCGCAGCTCAGGATAACCAATCCGATCGCAACCGAATTGGGGTAACACACACACATAACACATAGCAAGCACATGCAACCCACATTACACATTGGGAAGGGGAAAAACGTATAACAAAACCTATGCGTGATCCATCACATACTAAGAATAGTCCTAAGGGGTTCATACTCCTTCCCTAGGTCAACGGGATACCAATTCAACTAGCATGCAATATAATAGACTCATAAACCTACGAACGGTACCCGAAACATCAAACTAGACATAGGCACGATAAACGGGGTCCGTTGGGACACCACGGGGAACGGGAAACATCAAACGGGGAAGCCGGGGTCCCGGGTGGGAATTTCCAGCGGGTAGCCGGTGGGTGGGGGCCACCCCGCCGGCTGCCCGCCGGTTACTGTTCCGGGCAGCGGGTCGCCGCGGGCAGCTGCCCCCCGCCGGCCGCCGCTGCCGGAACACTGTTCCGGCAGTGGTAGGTGGCGCCCCCTACCCCCCACTGACTCTTCATCATTTTTCACCCCGGGAACCGAATGGAACCCGAAACCATGCTTAGCCACTTTACAAACGTAATTAACGGCACACGTAGACAATTAACGGATCAAATACGAGAAACGAACGACATTTATCCTATCATGCTCTTTCTAAACATAATCAAACACCCAAAATGCGATTTCCCACCCGATGATCCAAGAATCAAAGCATACGGTACAACTAGGTTCTAATCGCTTTTATATCAAAAGAAACGATTCGTCTTCTAAATTACAAGATTCGGCAGAACAACTCATAATCATCAAGGATACCAATTAATCATCAGAAAATCATAATCATCAATAACAAAACATAATCATCAAGAATCAATTAATCATCAAGAACATCATAATTATCAAGAAACTCCCAATATCAAGATTATCAAGATTCCCCATGGAATCATCATATCCAACATCAATAATAATCATCATCAAGCATTCATAACAATATGGGGAACCCTAAGGGAATCATAACTATGAAAATAGGTTTTTTGAGACATGGGTTACCTCTTAGCCTTAATTAATTCCTTGGCTATGAAGGTCTTTCTTTAAGCTTTCTTGATTTCTTGATTTCTCCTAGGGGAATTCTTGGGCTCCTTTGGGGGGTGGGGAGGATTATTGTGGTGGAATTCTAAATGCCTTTTAAGTTCCTATTTATATGCTATGGGGTTTAATTCTCCTAGGATTAGGTAATGGGCCTTTAGGGATGCGGGGGGTCCACGGACCATGGTGGGCTTAAATACTAATTAATCATTGTGAATTTATTTCTTTTCTCCCCTGGTTGGATGTCTAATTAATTAATTGGTTTTAGGACTCGTAACACGGGGTGTTACACCTCTAGACTTTTACCATACCTCCTTTGGACCAACACATAGCATATGTTTCATCTTAAGTATTTGAAAAGTACAGTATCATTCGTTCTTTAAGTATTAGCATGAAAGCATTACTTTATTTGATAAGCATCAGTCATTCCATTGTCAATTTTAAAAGTATTAGCATGATCGTGAGACGTGCATAGTAGAATACATATCATTTGTATCTGTTTACAGTATATGAATGTGCACAAGTATGAGTTCTAAGTTAAAGCCTGATTATATGTGAATATAGGTTGTTGGAGCATATAGAAGTGTATAATATATCTATTGAGATCTTTGACTATGTGTCTTGATTGCTTATCCCATACTTGAGAATCGTGTATGATTGCAAAACATTTTCCAACCTATATCTATAGTACTTTCCAGGGTTGAGTGGCTTTATACTTAGTATATATGCTAACGGGTTTATTTTCCTATGTGCTTTTATAACCCCTTTCATGTGGACCTAGTGCTTGAGAGCGCACGTGATAGAGTAGTGTGTAGCTCAAGATTTAGTAGTATTAGATCAGTGCCTCTTCCCTTTTTAGCACTTTGTTGTTGATTGTAGTTGAATCACCTTGTTTTGATGGTGCGTAGAAACCAGGGTTTGTTCCCCTTGTTGTTATGTTTTGATGAGCTTTTGACTCTAGTTTTCAGTAGATCTTGTTAGCCTGTGCAGTTACCGAGAGTTGGTAATTGTGGCGGTGACATTCCCCTAGCTAGCTTAGTGATTTGGATTTTTATATCCTATTTTATTTAAATCATATCTTGATTAATCTTGTTTAGATTACTTATTTTTGGATATCTAGAGTTTTACAAAAGGGGGTACTACAGAACCAACACAGCCGAATGCGCCAGTTCGAACCGAACAAGCGCTGCTGGCAGCGCCAGAACAGGTCCCTATTGCACAGCCGGTAGCAACCCTTGAGGTCGAGACAGCGTAGCAGGCTATCTCGGTGGCAATCACCCATCCCGTGAGCCGAATGTATGCACTCACGATATGGAGACACGGAGCCGGTCTCGTGCACCTCCTTGATCCTACTTGTTACACACAGGCTGTGAAACACTTAGAATGGAGTCTGGCTATGGATGAAGAATTTAATACTTTACTAAAGAATTAGAATTGGTGTTTGGTTCCGTCTCAATCTAATCATAATGTGATTGGCTACAAATGGGTTTTTCGAACCAAGAGAAAGGCGGGTGGTTCTATTGAGAGATACAAAGCAGGTTAGTAGCAAAGGGATTCAATCAGGTTTCTGGTCAGGACTTTTTTAACACATTCAGTCCAGTTGTGAAACCTACCACAGTCATGTTACTTTTCTTTTAGGCTATATCTTTTGGTTGGACTATGAGACAGCTAGATGTTCATAATGCTTTTCTCAATGGTAACTTGACTGAGACTATTTACATGTGGCAACCACCTGGATACATTGATGTTCAATTTCCTAATCATGTCTGTTTGTTGAAGATATCCTTGTATGGGTTGAAACAATCTCCAAGAATCTTGTGAGTTATTTACTATCATTCTTTCTTTTTTGATAACATTCTGGTATGGGTTGAAACATTCATTCTTTTTTATTGTCTGTTGACTTTCAGGCATCAAAAACAGATGTGTCACTGTTTTATTATTCCAGAATTCCACTTATTTTTATCTTCTAGTTTATGTTGATGACATTCTGGTAATGGGTAGTGATCTGAATCTTGTGAGTTATTTACTATCAAAATTATCTACTACTTTCAAGATTACGGATCTTGGTGAACCAGGTTTCTTTCTTGGTATTGAAACCATTAAATGAAGTGATGGGATTCTTCTCTCTCAACAACAGTATATGCTTGATGTTTTGAAACGTGCTGGAAGGACTGATTGCAAACCTCTGTCCACCCCAATACCTGTTTTGAAATCGCTTGCTAACTCTACAGATTTATATGATGATCTAACGCAATATCGGAGCCTGGTTGGAGCTCTTCAGTACCTTACTATCACCAGACCAGATCTATCTTTTGCGGTTAATCAACTTTGTAAACACATACATGCTCCTTCGGTCACCCATTGGGAACAAGCCAAATGTGTGTTGAGGTATGTCAAAGGGACTCTATCTTTTGGTTTACGTATCCAAAAATCTGAGTCCAGAGAATTGCATGCCCTTCTCTGACTCAGATTGGGCTGCCTGTCCTAAGGATCGTAAGTCAACCAGTGGTTATGCTATTTTTCTTGGATCAAATCCTGTGTCTTGGTTGTGCATGAAGCAAAAAACTGTGGCAAAAATCCTCTATGGAGGTTGAATACAAGGGTTTAGGTGATGTTTGTGTTGTGTTCATTTGGGTTCTCTCCTCTTATAGAGATTGGCGTCACTGGGATCTTCTCTATTCTGAAGTTATGCTATGATAATCTTGGTGCTACCTATCTATGTGTTAATCCTATATTTCATGCTCGCACTAAACCTGTTGAGATTGACTATAATTTTGTGTGAGACAGAGTTGCCAAGGGAGAAATTCAAGTCAACTTTATCTACCCACAGATCAACTTGCTGATATATATACAAAAGCTTTTACAGGTCCTATGTTTTATTTCTTAAGGACAAGCTACAGGTCACGTCTATACCCTGTCCTTGAGGGGGAGTAGTAGGACTCTATCTATGTATTTGAGTCTGCTTATGATTCACAATCCTAGTCTCACACTGTCTCCTCTTGTATATATATGCATACCTAGAATCTGTACTCTTGTAATTATCACTGTGTATACAACCTATTACAGTTCTCATCTCTAATCATATTTAATGATCAAGGGCTACATTCCTACTTTTTATATATGCATATATACTTTATTATCTATTATCATATGCAAATTTATTATCTGTAAGTTTTAGTTTTGGTTGCATGCTCATCACTTTGAATAACAAATAATTATGTGAGCAAATTTCAATTTTGGTCATATGACTATAGGAGTCTTGTTAATTTCAGTTCTTGACTTTTAAAACTGTCAATTTAGTACCTTAACTATGCAATTTTTATCAATTTTGGTCACTTCGGTCAAATTGCAAGCTAAATTTCGCCAGAAAATTTTAATTGTTTAAATAATGAGGTATTTTGATCATTTCACGTCTTTTTTCTTCTTCCCAGGCAAGTCCATCCCTTCCTCTCCCGTTTCCGGTGAATGCAATGAACTAAGATGACGGGGAAAGGAGGGTTGATGATATTAAAGATAGGGTTTAGAGGAGAAAAGAACGCCAGAAACAAGAGAGAAAAGAGATGGATCGCCAGAGAAGAATAAAAGAGGTGTGAAACGACCAAAATACCCTCATTATTTTAACTATTAAAATTTTTCCGGTGAAATTTGACCGATAATTTGGCCGGAGTGACTAAAATTGACAAAAATTACATAGTTAAGGTACTAAATTGACACTTTTGAAAGTTAGGGACTGAAATTAACAAGAACCTCTATAGTCATATGACCAAAATTGTAATTTCCTCTAATTATGTTGGAATAAATGATGATCTTTCTCCTTTACTTTTACTTTTGCATTTTATTTTTGAATTTATATATATTTTAATTTTTATGTTTATTAAAATTCTTACTATTTGTTAATTTTCAGATTTCTTAATTGGTTGTGTAATGAGTTTCGAGTCATTCAATCGGTTTTGTTTAGATGAGGTAAGTGAATTTAAAATAGAACTATGTATAGTTAAATTATATTTAGAAATTATCATAGTTAATTACTTGATGAACTAAATTATTTTAGTTAATAATTGGAAACGACGTTGGGCCCCAGCGCGACTGTGGACAGCGGTGGCCGTCACCGGAAGCTGAAACAGTGACAGCGGAGGCGGCGTCGTTGGTGGTTTAGAGAGGCGGTAGAGTCGGTGGTGACGACATAAAGGAGAGAAGAGGTGCGTGAAAACTAAGTCTTTTCGGCGATCCAGATTTAAGATCTGGCAATAGACTTCTAGTTACCCTTTCTTGGAAAATTTTATTAATTTTATATAAATAAATTTTCCACTACCATTTCTCCTAGAAAGGGTAGCGAAAGTATATTAATTTTTATATTAATAAACTTTCGTAAAATAGGGAAATTTTACCTCTTTTTTTTTTTTCAGAAATCGTGACCTCTTTGTTTAAAAAGGGTACTGATTTCTTGTTCAATTTTTACAATTATGCCAATCACGTTTTTTTAAAACAATGACATATCATTGTTTTGAACAAGGGTAGCCTAAAGTCATATTTCTTTGCTACTTTTTAGACCTAAAAAAAAGTCTCTTTAATGGAAATATATACTAAATAGGTCTTTAAAATGGCTAAGCCATGCCAAGCTTATTGTAACCAAAGCATGTTTTAAGTGAGATTTCTCATACCAATGATTGAGATATATGGACAACAATCATTATACAGTGGACCATGGTCTAAAAATAGCGTCGTTCCTTTCAAAAGAAATGGTAATCGTACGTTCTGCGGCGCGTACAGTTTTTTGTGTGTTTTTTTCAATGAGATGTAATGAAATTACAGTGTGTATAAAATGAAATTGATTAGTATGTCTTACATATTGAATGTATATTGTCAAATGAAACTTTAACTGAATAAGAATTATACTTTAGCAGTACAGTAATGAAACTACATTGTGATAAAATGAAACTAAATAGCAGGTTTCACTTATTAAGTGTATAATGTTAAATTAAACTGTGATTGAATTAGAATGGTACATTAATGATGCTGTAATGAAACTATAGTATGTATAAAATGAAACAGAATAATAAGAGAGGGTGTTATATGATCATAACAAAATTTTCTAGCTATGATTAATGGAAAAACCTTCAAATGATTGTCTCTTTTCTATCTGGTCCAGGCTGCTAGGGTGAACACGGTCAATAGTAAAATTTGTCATGGACAATGATATTGGCATGTTGGCCACTATGGCAGTCGTTATATCATAGATCGTGGTGCACATGCACCGCGATAAAAAACGCGTCGTTTCTTTAAGTAAATAAAGGTCGCCATTACGTTAACGTGTCTGCTTGTTTGGTGTATTAAACACCGACACTACAGTATATCTAAATCGACACTGCAGTTATATCAAAATGATACTGTAGTTGTAGTGAAATGAAACTGTAGTGTATATAAATGAGACTGAATAACATTTCACATATTTGAGTGTATATTGTATAATGAATCTGTAATTATATCAAAATTGTGTTTTAATGAAACTTAGTGTATATAAATAAATTACTAACATTTCAGCATATTTGATCTAAATTATCAAATGAAACTATAAGTTATATCAAATAATTGAAACCTGTAGTGTGTGAAACCGAAACTGCAGTGTATATGAAATGATACTGAATAACAGAGTTACTTTTTGTGTAAGGGTGCGAAATTGTGAAAATTAAACGAATATCGTTTATTTTCATTTAACAAAACGACGTCGTTTTGATGCGCGGCATAATCGATTATGCACCGCGGTGCACGATATAATTTGCCCGCTATGGTGTGAATGATAATAATATGGTTGGAAATGATAGTCTTATCCTAAATTATAAAGTACCGTAGTTTTCCACGCTAGATTATTAGAAATTGAATGCAAATAGTTTTCCATATGGAAGATTCAGAAGTCAGACCAGGTGGGTAGAAAATGTCCACACATTGACAGAGTCATATATAGAGACTATGGTTCTCTCGTCAGCATTTTTGCTATATTTTTAGGGAATGATACGTGGCGTTTACTAACAATAATTTTTCCTGATGTTCTAGAAACTTTGGAATTTATAATAGAAAACAAGAAACATCTTTGTAATGCTATTTTCCATTTTGAAAATAGAAAACTCTTCTCAATTAACAGATTACAATTATCTTCTTGAACATATAATCTCTCTGGTCTCATGTCTACTACGCCTGGGCACAAGGCTTCTCCTTCTGGGCAGTGATCTCTGAAGCCAGACGGATAATCAGAGCCCACAACTCCATTTCTTCTCGCTTTCACTTCTCTTTCTCTTTCCTTGTGTTTCTCCAGCGTTATCTACCTAGGCCCTTTCCACCGATGATGCTTCTACCTCGACAATGGCTACCCCTCTCCTCCGTTGACCCGACTAAAACCGATCAGCCAACCCATCCTCCTCCCCTCCCTCTTCAACCTCCTTTCTCTCTTCTTCACCCTTTGCGCCTTTGGCACTATCACCTACAGTACTTTCACGGGTACTACGGTAGACCCTTGAAGCTTGCTTCTTCGATCAAGTCCCTGTTGCACTCTTTCTTGCCTCTACTTGCAACCAATTTGTCTCTCTAACAATTGTGTTTGGCATCGCTATGGTTTTGGGATTTTGGCGGCATTCTGATAACCGGCTTCAAATTTGGGTGTTGTTGAAGTCAATACACACGAGGGTTTTCCGATTAGTTTTAAGGTTTTGGTAATTATGTTGATGCTGCTTCTTGTATCCATCGTTAGGTACAGGTGGAAGTGGTGCCTAAGCGTATGTATTGTGGGGAGGAATCAAAATGGGTATGAAAGCCTTGAGGAGAAGTGGGGAGTTATAAGGGGATGAGAAGGAGTGCAATTGTGTGTATTGCTATATTCCGGTATTTCGAGCTTGTTTATGACTAACCTGATGATGATGATGATGGTGGGTGTGCTAATGCCATTGGAGCTGGACCCATTTATTTCAGGCAGTGTTTATATAGTTTTTGGGGCTCAACTCATGCTTCATGCGTTTGCTGCAAACGTGGTTCTGTAATATCACTGCAATGCCTTAGCAAGAGGGGGGATTTGGATTTTGGTAGGCAAACTATGTTGTGCTTTTACTTTTCACCATGCTGAGAAGGCGTCTGATCGAGCCGAGTTGTTTGTCAATGTGATATAATATATGTATGATGCAGCTTGTTAATTCTTTTGTAGTCGTCTTGATGAAGCTTTCTTCCAACGTTTAATTTATGCAAGAGTATTTGTAAGGTCTATGATCCAAGAAATGTGTCCTGTAATCATAAATAATATGGAAAATACTTATATGTATTCTTATTTTACTCCCTAACTCCTTAATATTTGATATATACAACTTCGCTTAGCTTATTGGTGAAATATAAGCGATAAGCCACCAAATTACTTACAAAAATTGGCTCTATATACTTCTTCTCTTATTTGGTTAAATCTTTGGGTAATGTTGGTATATGAGTGGCTTTTGGTGTGTAGCGTCTTTTATGGTAGGAGGAATGGAGTGGTCCTAGACATCAACCAAGATTGAAAAGAGAAACAATATTTTTTGAAGAAATTAAATCCATGCAAAAAGGCAAAACAAGCTCAAGAGCATGGCACGGAGGAAAGAGCGAGACGGCCGAGGTCGCAAAGTTCCCATTGGGTGGTCAGGATGGAGTTAACGTCCATGAACTCCTACCGTGACCATGCCTGAGGAACTGCGCAGAAGTTTCTGGCGGCTGCAGGGCAGAGTCACGTCGAGTCG
>VALG01013246.1:0-14551 GCA_009835305.1 Ipomoea purpurea
TTACGAATAATGCCAACCGCGTTTTTAAACAAATCAGTGTTTCTCATCCATTAGATTCTGGACAGTGGACGGTACAGAATCCATTCATATTCGCCGCCTGGCGAGCAATTTCACACCTAGTGGATTATATATAATTATATATAATATTAGGCGGTGCTTCAGTGTGCGGCAGTGTCTTACTGGTGCGACTATTTCTTACGGTGCGGCAACACCAATAGTTCACAAATATGCACCATCAACGTTAGAAAATACACCACACAAAACAGAGTAAACAGAGCCCTGCATCACCAAACACACACATTAGGTGTGAGTAAAAACACCATACACTGTTCGGAAAATACACCATTGGGGGTGGTGAGTTATATGGTGTATTTTTTTGAGTCTGTTGTGTATTTTGTGATGTTTTTATTGCATTTCATTGGGTGTGTTTTTATTACACTGTTGGTGCATATTGTTAACACTGTTGGTGTATTCTGGAATTTGACCGCACCGCCGCACGGTAAGACCCCGCCGCATATGAGCACTCTTCTATATATATATATATATATATATATTATTATATAATATATATATATATTATATAATTAAACAGAATAATTTCTAGGCTTTCTGCCTTTAATCAGGAAATATACAATATGTAAGTGCTCCTGGCCTTAATCAGAAATATAAAATATAACAATAATTAATGTCACACTTTACAGGATTAAATTATTGTGTGGTAAATGATAAATAATAAATTTTCAGGTATATATTATATATATATATATATATATATATATATATATTCCATTTTGCAAAATGATTTTAATATACATATATCCTATCTATGTATGATATTTCACATTTTTTGGTGGGTTACTAGCTTCATTCGCTGAACGGGCGTCCGTCCCATATTTTATGGTGTTTTTAGGTGCCGAGTAAGAACGAGAGCGCTGGTCTAGAGACTGGTTAGCCCAGTCGCCTTGAACTTGAGTCGTTTTGGCCTGTGTGCCGATGTTAGATTTTAGTTCTCTTGTCCTTGACTTGTTTCGAATAGTGGATTTTGTGCAGATGTTTTCGCCTTTGCGTTCACCTTTGGATGGGCGTGGCATATCACCCTATATTTCCTATATATTCCATGTTTAGTCTTCCGCTGTGTATATTATTATGGCTAGTTATCTGCATGTTTAAGTTTTAATTTACCATGGAAATCAGGGGTGTTCGGTCCACTTCGATTGGGTGTCGGGTCAAAGTGATTCGGGATTCTTCGTAGTGAGACGAAGAGATTGATATATTGTTTCGCTCAAACGGATAATGGGTGAATGAGAATATTGATTCTCAAGTAGACCCATTTGAGTTGGAAAATTAAGGAAAAAAGTGAGCTTTGTCCCACAAAATTGGTTTGGAAAGAGGAATTTGCCCCCTTTTATACAGAGCTTCTTTTGGAGTTTGTAGAATTGTATAGCATAGAGGCCCTCTCGAGCGAGGGGGAGGGGGGGGGTGTGTGCCAAATCAAATTCAACTAGAAACGAGATAAAAAAAGCTTGATTCACGCCTCAAGTCCGAGCTCGTGTGCGTCGGCTCTTGCGGGCTAAGTATGCCAAACTTCGGTATCATTTTTTGACACAGCCATTGGGAGCACGAAAGATGGTTTTCGTGCTTAGGCCGAGAATGTTACATAGTCTCGGCCAAGTGGCTGAAACTTGCAACTTGAAGTTTCGCCTGATAGTCGAAACTTCCAGTTTCAGCCTGCACGAACCTGTCCAGTCTGTGACTGTTGGGGTTCAGTTCTGCTGTTACGGAATTAATTCTTTGAATTAATTCTAATTTTTAATTGTGAATTGAAACCCATGGTAATAGTTGCTGTTACCAGGATAGTGTGGGTGCCTTTAAAGTTCCCTATTAAGAGCTATTTAAATCTTCAACCCTATATAAGAGAGGGTAGATGCATCAGATTTTTTACACAAGAGAAAAATTATAATTCCCAGCCTCAAAACTCTCTGCTTCTACTCTTTCTTAGCCAATTGTGTTCATAACCTTGCTCTAGTTCGCCGGATTCCTTGTTTTGGGTCTCAAACATTGAATCATAAGCAAGTTTTATCCTGGGAAGCCTAGACCACACCGCTCCTAGCACTTTTGGGAGGTGGCAAATAAGGTGTTAAGGAAAAAGTGGTCGCTTGACTCTTGCAACAACCCAACACCAATCACTAGCCAAATTCTCAATCTTTCCTTCCCTTATTTTTTTTCCAGAAAATAATAATCTATTTTTTTTATTATTATTTTTTTCCAAACGGAATCTCCAACACTAACAACAACGCTGTCATTTGCTTACTATATGAAAACTATGGCAAATCAAGCTAGCAACTCAAGGCACAGTGGTTCGGTTCCTGGGCATAGAGTGATTCATCGTGATCGTGTAGATGGTGATCAAAGGTTATGGGCTGATTATTTTTCAGAAAATACAAAATATAATGAAACAATGTTTCGTAGACGATTGTTGAATGAGTCGAAATTTGTTTTTACGAATTGCCAACGCTGTTGAAGATCATGAAACTACTTTGTGCAACAGAGAGATAGAATTGGAAGGCTAGGCTTGTCTACTTTACAAAAGTAACAGTAGCCCTTTCGAATTTGGGCTTATGGAGTACCAGCAGATGCAACGGATGAATACATTCAAATTGGAGAATCAACTGCAATTGAAACTGTGAAGAGATCTTCTGAGCAATTGTAGAGGTCTTTGGGGAGCGTCATCTAAGAGCACCTGATGCTAATGATGCTGCAAGGTTGCTTCAATTTTGCGTAGAGTCGTGGTTTTCCAGGGATGCTTGGGAGTTTAGATTGTATGCACTAGACTTGGAAAAATTGTCCAACAGCTGGGCATGACAATATTCTGGGCGTAGTCGAGAACCAACTATTATTCTTGAGGTTGTAGCTAATTATGATTTGTGGATATGGCATGCACATTTTGGTTTGCCAGGGTCAAATAATGACATTAATGTGTTGGAAGCGTCTCATTTGTTTGCAAACCTTGCAAATGGTATAGCACCTCCAGCTCATTATGTTATTCATGGAGAACAGTACCATACGAGATATTTATTAGTTGATGGTATATACCCAAAATGGTCAACCTTGGTACAAACCATTCATGAACATCGAGGGCTAAAGAAAAAGTATTTGCAACGATGCAAGAGCATGTAGAAAGATGTAAGAACGCGCATTTGGGGGTCCGCCTGTCACGATTTGCAATAGTCAAGGGACCTGACACGTTATTGGGATAAACGTGTATGTACATGATGTAATGACATCTTGCATCATAATGCACAATATGATAATTGAAGATGAACATGATGAGCAAGCGGATATACAAAGGTGGAGAGAAGCGGCCGGCTATTGAAGTTGATATACGTAGAGAAGATGAAGCTACTATATTTCAAGAATTTCTTGCCTCGACATAAGCAAATAAAAGATAGAGAAACGCATTATGCACTTCCGTAATGCATTGATTGAAGCATTGTGACAACTAATGGTAATTCTGAAATTAATTAAATAGTTGTTTATGGTTATGTTTGTGGAATAAAAATATTAGTTGCATTACAATTAATTTCATATTAAAAAATTGAATAAAAATGAAGTTATAATTATGAGAAACACATTATTTTTGTGTAGAATTTAATTTGGCGTAATGGGTTGGAGATGGAATAAAAATTTGGTGAAGGAATATTTTGAGAATATTCCTTTTGGTGTAAAATTTGGTGTAGAATTTGGTGTAATGGTTAGAGATGGCTAAAATCAATACCACCTTAATTTTTAATACACGGAAGGGATACCAAACTACTAAATAAGCTCCAATGAGGCTCGAACCTATCAACCCCACCCTTAATGCTGCAACTGTTATTAACATGAAGTACGGGGTTCACAAGTAAGATGGACCTTAGTTCATCGTTTTAACTTGCCTAATAAAAGCATTTTAAAGTAATACCTAACTACTACACATTAATAAATCCAAAATGACTTATATAAAAATAGAGTTTTTTCATTTTTGGTCCATGAGTAATGTGACTATTTCATATTTTGTTGAATTTATATTAATGGAGATTAATGTTTTTAGATGGACTACCATGAAAGCTTAAATATATTTGAGTTGTGGTGTTATAAATATTATTTTAGTTTGGTAAGAAAGTAAATTGGGAAATATGATTTGGAACCAAGTTTAATGATTCGTTGGTGTTAACGAATCGTTGGTTCTTAACGAATCAATGCATAAATCATTTCGGTGATATTGAATCGAGGCTTTTCGTTAATTACGAGTTTGATGCACAATTCGTTAAATACAAATTGATGAAATAAATTCGTTATTAAGGAATAGATGGATTTGGTTTTAACGAAATCAATGGATTCGTGTTAAGTGGTATTTGATGCCGTTTCGAAAGAAACCTTGCAAAAAAGAAACTATTATTCGTGTAACCACAAGGTTCGTTGTCATGGTTCGCTAGCATGTTATAAATGATTTGCTTTTGATTGCATTTATACTCAACATGATTCGTTGATTGTGGTGCTTGTATGTAAGTATAAATATATATGTTATTTATTTATTCTTTTGCATGGTTACATGCATTGAATTAATAAATATATATAATATATATTTTTTTACTTTATCAATTCGCATGCCACTGTGTGAACCTACAAAGGACATATCTATGAAAATAAGATTCAAGTAATTATTATTTCTCATGCTGATATATCAGGTTAAGATATATCTTATGAAGTAATTTTAAATTCAAATAAGAACTTTCATGTAACTTCTATAAACATTTATATTTACATCAATAAATAGTTTGGAGAAGCATCTGAAACACATGCAATTTACAAGCAATCAATTTGCAGGAAAAACAAGATACTTCACAGACTTACAATTCTTCAGGAAATTCTCAAACAAAGCAACTTGAGAATTTCAGTCATCTTCTCGTATCCCATAAGATTAAATCTTGAACCTTGTTGCTTTTATAAAGGGAGATTTAAAACTTATAGGAAGTGATTACACGCCTGAAGATATCAAATGATCCAGTTTTTGTTCGCTGTTGTATTATGTATATTGTTGTATCTCAAATGTATTACAGTTACAATCATTTTTTCCAAAAATCTATAAGCTTTAAATTTATAAACCTGGTGATCAATGGTTTTGCCTTGAAAGTTTTGAAGGCAAGATGTCAGGCATGGAAGAATAAGTTCTTATCACGGTAATATTTCGCAATGAGATTTTGAATTTGTTGATGAGAGGATGACATAAATCACTTTTGGGTTTGTTATTGTTATTGTACAAGAAGATTTTCGTGCGGTTTTGCATGGTGTTCATGGCATGCATATGTTATTGTTGTACATGTTGTTTGAATACATGTTATAAAGTTTCATTTCCGTTTTCACTCAAAATCATGGGCATTATCAAATTATGCCAAGATGATTAGTGAGATGTGTGAAATGATTTTATTTAAATAAATCATTTTGTTAGCCATGATTTAATTGGCATGAGAAGAGATGTTCTCTCCACGGTGGGGTGAGTGGTTTGAGCGCATCAAAGGCCGGAAGAGATGGATTATCATGGCAGATACAAGTTACATGATGAGATCAGTACAGTACCGTTTATATATTTGTCTCGGCCTCGGCAGGTATGTAAGTTTTATTTTAATTACTGGTTAAGTTCTGGATTATGTCTAGAAGATATGCATGAGATTCTTTTGAATTTTGCATAGCCTGTTAAATACAGGGATATGTTTATCCATGTGTATAAATATTTTTATATTGTGACTTTGTTTTAGTTGCATGCATAGTATACAAGATACATGTATAATATGTTAGATCTTGAGGTGATGTAAATATACCAAATTTGGATTAATTTGGTGTTATCAATTTGTTATTTTCTTATGCATGGTTACAATGTTTAATGATTGTAATTTGGAATTAATTTCAATGTCATGCATGAAAATTATTTATTATTTTAGCACACAAATAATTTTATCCTTGTGAAAGTGTGAAATATTATGTTATATTTATATTTCTGATTAAGGCAGGAAGCCTTTGAAATATTTGTTATATTTCTGATAAAGGCAGAAAGCCTAGAAAATATTCTGTTATATTTCTTATAAAGGCATACAGAAACTTTTATGCATGAAGTATGCATAATGAAATTCATAATAATTTATGAATGTATTTAGCACATAGTTTCTCATATTGAGAATGTGTTAAAATTTTGAAAGCCAACAAGTTTACTAGTTTATCTTGTATGACTAACAATTAGTAGTGAAAAGAAAGTTTAAATTTAAATCATGGATAATGATTTAAGATGTCATGATTCTGCAGTTTAGAAGAAACATGAAAAGTTAAAAGTTTAAAATCAAAAATGGTTTATTCTTCAAAGTTGATGTTCTCAGAATGGAGGAGGTTTATTCTCCAAAGTTGATGATGACTCAAATGGAAGAGGTTAAATTTTTATTTTAAGGAGTCCTCACTGCTAATAAGTTCAACATGATGATTGAAATTCTTGGTTATAGAATTTTCAAGAAATAAATATTTATTGACTAAGAACTTATTAAGTGGGTTCCTGTATAAATCAATTGAATATTTTATTTCACCAGTTCATTAATAGAATATTAAAATTCTATCTATCATCATGTTCAATTGGCTAAGGGGATAAGATTAAAATGAATTTTGATATACTTGAATAAAACCATTAATTATGGTTTAGTATATTTAACAGAAATTTCCATCTTGGAAAGATATTTTAATGCCAGTTGAATGTCTAATCATGAAACTTGTTCCTCAATTAGTAGATGGATATTTCTGCTTGGAGGAGGTTTTGTGTTATGGGTTTCTAAAAGCAAAGTTGTCTTTTCTACTACGGCATTTGAATTTCTTACGTTGGCTTTGACATGCAAGAAGTTGATTGGCTAAGGAATTTGATTATTTAGATTTCGGTTTGGCCAAAACCGATGTCACCAGTTTTAGTACATTGTTACAACGCTACTACACTAGCCAAAGCATATAACAATAAGTTATAATGGCAAGTTAAGACACATAGACATGAGACATAGCTATGTGCGGGAGCTCCTAAGTAATGGTGTTGTAGCAGCGCACTATGTTCGGTCCCGGTTTAATTTAATGGATCCGTTTGCAAGAGTCCTTGCAAGGGACATGGTTCATCGGAAGGGATACGAAAATCCTAAATTAAATTGCAAATGAAGGAAAAATCAACTCATGTCTAAGTTATTACGTTAGACATTGAGTTCAATGTGACGAGTACTTCATTTTGTGATTTGCAAGCATCAAAAGTTTAATTGAAATTGTATCCAAAGAAAAAGTGATGCTTGGTTCTACATTGATGCAGGGATGAGTTTTTACTCTTAACTGATCTTTTGAAAAAATACAAGATTCAGTGCATGAGTTAAAAGATTAGCCTCTCTGAGCATAAAGTGTGGCCGCTTCAAACAAAGTTTGGGCTTTACTTGGTATGGATACAGACACGCACTTGGTACATGGATACGGACACATGACCATAATAGTATCAAGTTACAGTGAGTTGTAATGACTCTAAAACTTGTGTGTGTTATATCTACGTTTCTTCAAAGAGACTGTGTGATTCAAGGTTCGTCATCACTGCAATCCGAATTATTGTAACACAAACATATGTGAAATTTTCTAATCTCTAAGCAACAACTTTTCACTTCTATGCATGAGTTTTGGATTTATCTTGGTACAATCCTAAATTAAAATTGCAAGTGAATGAAAGCTCAACTCCACGGTCTTTAAGTCTATTACCGCTAGAAGCCTTGAGTCAATGTAGATGAGTACTTCATTTTGTGATTTGCAAGCATCAAAAGTTTAATTAAAATTGTATCCAATAGAAAATGGTGATGCTTGTTGTTACATTGTTGTAGGGATGAGGTTTTTTTCTCTATTAAGCTGATCATTTGAAAAAAAATGCCAAGATGCAGTGCATGAGATAAAAAGATTAGCCTCTGTGACGCATGAAGTGTGGCCCTTCAAAACATAGTTTGGGCTTACTTGTATGTGCCCATTAATGGAGACGCGACACATGACCCATATAATGTCAAGTTACAAGTGCGAGTTGTAAATGACTGTTCAAAACTTCGTGTTGTGTTACGTCCTACGTTTTTCAACAGAACTGTGTGATTCAAGGTTCGTCCATCACTGCAATCTGAATTATTGTAACCACAAATATGGTGAAAGTCACATCTCTAAGACACTTTCATTTATGCATGAGTTTTGAGATTTATCTTGGTACAATCCTATTAATTAAAATTGCAGAGTGAAGGAAAAGCTCAACTCACGTCTAAGTTATTACGTTAGAACCTTGAGTTCAATGTAGATGAGTAACTTCAATTTTGTGATTTGCAAGCATCATAAAGAGTTTAATTAAAATTGTTCCAAAGAAGAAAGGTGATCTTCGGTTTTGCAAATTGTTGTAAGGGCACTGAGTTTTTAGTCCTTAACCTGATCATTTGAAAAAAATGCAAGATGCAGTGCATTGAGATAAAAGATTAGCCGTCTGTGCAGCATGGAAGTTGGCACGCTTACATATAAGACTCTTGGCTTCCCAATAGTCATATGTCACCCAAGACACTTAATAATAGGCATACAACGCTCATACCAATATCCTCATGATCACACATTAGCACACATATGTGTTTGCGGTACAGACCAGATCTGCCAGCTGAGTTGTAAGATTGCACTGTAAAACCTTATAGCGTATGGTATGGTGTCATACGCTTAATTATGTCTTGATCAACAGTGCGCAGCCTGAGCACCCTGCCCGTATACTCAAAAGAGCTGATCGGGGCTCCGTGCACTTCGAAAATCCGAAATTATTCCACAACCCCGATTGAAACCGTAATGTGAAAGTCATGCGCTACATCTACTCATGAATTCTTCGCATATTCCTGCATATCAATAGCCAATGATGTTTGATGGGGAAGCCCACAAGTGATTAATACCATCTTTTGTAGCTCGCAATCCTAAAGCCATTAAAAGATAGTATTGAGCACCAGTGCAAGCATAAAGTTCAACTCAATAGGAAAAGTTTATTACGTTAGTACGCTATAGAGTTCGCCAAACCAGGCTGTGAGCGAACTGCGGCAAGGTCCCATAACAGTTTATGTGATATTGCTAGCACCTCATAAAGTCTTAATATCAAAACTTGTACTCCAAAGAAAGCAATTCGGGATGATCTTGGTCGTCTAGCTTCGACGATTGGTATGTAACCGGAATCTCAGGATTCGCATTTACTCTTAACCGATCTGATTGGCATTGAAACACCAAAATGCTAAAGCCGAACTGCCAGTTCACATACGAGCAGACATGTAAAACACAGCTATCATGCCTACTTTGAGATGAAAGTAGTGGCGGCATTCAAACAAAGTATTGGGTCATACAAATTATCCTATGCTATTGCCACTTATAGATGGATCCTAGCACACACATTACTAAGATGAACTAGTTCAACTATATGTTTATCTGTTTAACTCTGAGTGACCACCGTCTTAGTAGATTCGAAATCGTAGAAAACTTAGCTGATTTTTGCTCAACTAGCATGGCTAATATAATAGACTCATTTAAATAACCCTACGATATTCTACAAAAATAAACTCTCCGTGATAACTCAAATCGGTTCAGTCACCTCAATGCAGCAAATTCCGCGCAACGTTATTTGATAAACACACTGAGTGTTAACGTTATTATGGGACACCTATATCCTAGGGGAGCGGCACTTTGCGATGTTAATCAAATGCAATGGAGGGTATACTGTGTGAGTATATCCCTCTATAGATACAATCCTAGAGTGGTGAGGAAAAAATTGCAATCCGTGAAAGGTACCGGTGGGTGGGCCACCGCCGGAAAACCTACTGTTACGGCGCAGCGGGTCGGCGCGGGCAGTTGCAAGCCGCCCGCGGCTGCCGCTGGCAGGGACGCCAAGATACCGGCCGGTGGGGCTTGAGAGAGATGCGTGCCAAGCGTCCTTCTCAAGCTAATCCCAGTGATAACCACGTTTAGACTCGATACGAGTTCGAAAAAACCGATTAGGTGAACCACTATCTTATCATTATCGCAGATATATTTCTACAAGCACATCAAAAGCATCTGATAGACATTTAAGCGTAATTTGTGTAATACGTATCAAAGAGAAAACACGGTACGACACAGCCAACCGGTGACTGCTTGGTTTTCATTATGTTTTCAAGTTAATTGCAGTTTCACCCTTATACAACATGCGATTATATCATCCATCGACAAGAGAAATTGCAACACATACAGTAGCAGGGAAGAATAAAATAAGTATTCACTACTGAGTCGAGCACTGAAGTGTTGCGCTACGATAAATCTAAAAGTTCATCCGTTTGCTTTACTTTTTATGTGCCCATAATGGATACGGACACATGACCTAACCGATCACATAGTGTAGTGCATTATTGTTACTATGCTATATTGGCAGTGTTCCGGTAAGAGACTGTTTAACCATAAGGTGAGTGTGCCTTATAAAAACATTACACCCTCACACGATTGCCTTCAAACGAAAGCTAGGCTCAGACTACACATGATTCGCATCAAACCTTTTACAACTGCGAATTGTTATCCGTAACTTTTTACTACACATCAACAAAAAGAATACTATCTTTCTCAGTGTATAACAGGATTTCTCAATCTCTATAGAGCACAACTTTATATCGAATCTATTAACTCATGAGTTCTTCTAAGAAACAGCCTCAACTATCTTTTCTACAATACTACCAAAAATATAAAAACAATTGCTATAGTAAAGTACATCAAGCTCACAGCTACCTACCGATCCTACAAGAAGTACACCATAATTATATACAATGAATACACCCTATGAAGTTTATTCAAAATGATAGATGAGTACTTCTTTTTGATTTGCAAGCATCAAAAATAATTCATAACAACGATTGCCACCTCATGAAGAAATCAAATAATTCGATGCATCATTGGTCATTTAGCAAAAATTGTAAGAAGCTGAAGTTTCATTAAATCTTCAATCAACTGATACCAACTTTTTAAATATATAGTCAGAGATGCGATGACCAAGGGAAAAAACAGATTAGCCTCTGTGAGCATGACACGTGTGCCGCTTCGATGACTAATGAAAAAGTTTGGGCTATTATTTCTTGTTTAGATCATGTGCCCTTTACTAACTCTGATATCTCGTAAAATCTTAAATTCACCTTGGCTATAAAGGATTTAATAGTTGGTCTATACGTTTACAGTGACTGTGCTGTACAGATCTTATAATGCACCTATAGTGTAGGGTGATTCTCTGGGAATCTTTTGATACCTTACGTTTTTATCTCATAGAGAAGCACTTTGTAGATTATTTCAATTGGCGCGTTCGGAATACACTGCATATTAGGCTGCCCTCAAAGTTCTATCTACTTATATAAACACCTAAGGGTTCTTAATTATATTAGTTGTCAATCTCTCAGACGGATACTCTTTCTGGATTTAATGCGGAGTTACGTTTTGGAATTTTTGAGATGCAGTTACGGTACATCAAACTGCGCGTGAATTTATATACTATTTCCTTGCTAAGTGAATGATAATTCATTATACAGACATCATCCTTTCTTTCCTCATTGGCCTATATTCGTTAGATCCATTGTAGTATCCAATTAGTATTGGTATGTATTGGTAGGGGTTCATTTAATATGGGTGTTACAAAGTCGGGGGTACATGCACACATAACACATTTACAAGCACATGTAACCCCCCGGTATTAACACCATTGGGAAGGGGAACTACAACGAAACCTATGCGTGCGTCGTGCCACACTAAGAATACTGCCTAAGGGGTTCATACTTCTGTAGTACTAGGTCTTCGGGAACCAAATACGACTAGCAGCAAGTATACCAGACTCATCGATCTTCACGAACGGTACCCGAACATCAAACTAACACAACAGGGACATAGGAGGGTTGCTGATTTGCAAGCATATGTGCAAACACAGGATCTAATTAAAGTGTGGTCGGTAGTCCAAAGAAAAGGGTGGGATGCATTGGCTATTTCATAGCATACTGGTGATAGGGGCCATGAGATTATTCTCCATGTTTTAGGCTCTTAATAATCTTGCAGCGGTGTCAGCGGTCTATGTTTGAATGAAGAGAAGGTGACCACGACCAGATGCAGTGCATTCGTGCAGAGCTGAAGAAGAGTTTATGTCCCTCTCAGTGAGCATGGGCAGCGGCGGTGAGTGTGGCCACGTGTCAAACGAGAGTTATCGTTCGTCCCACTGCCGGTAGCTTTTAGTCTTCTTATGTGCTTGGCATGTAGGATGAGGATGACAGAACACGGTGCGGGTCCCTAACCCACCTGACCCCACTCCCACTGACACTAGTTTTATATCGCATACCAGTGAAAAGTATCGTGCCACCGTGACTGATTTAAGAAATCCCGTAACCTGTGATGCGTAGACACTTCAACGCGCAGAGTATTAGACCTAACCGCCTATTCCTTGATCAAAAGACGAGACATGATGTAAAGATTCAACAAGGCTGTGCAAGTCCATCCACTGCCAATTTACCACGCACATTATTAACTTACATCAAATATGTGAATTCAGTTCAATCTCTATCTAGACAACCTTACATAAATAGCTATTAGCCTCTTCGGCAATAAACATATCGAATATGGCCACTCCACAATACTAAATGGAAACATAACAGGCAAAAGTGAAATTGAAAGACTCATACATCTCAACGCGTACTTACCATAATTCTCCTATGGCCTCTATACCGTATTAGATCCCTGGATGCTACTACAGAAACCTAAATTATGATAGTATCGATAGTACATTCATCTATACGAGTTGATTGCAAGTCCATCAAGAGTAGTATTTAAGATTATAAAACATCATGTAATACACAGATCAAAGAGGTGAACATGCCTTAGCGTTATGCTACAAGAATTCAGTATAACTCAACAAGAACATCAAGAAACATATTAATCACAAAGAACACCTTGACATTAGTATATGATCTTAGGGATGAAGGAATCTTTCATCTCTCAACATCGTTAAACTGATCATTATGCAAAAAAAAATTGCAAATGGAAATCTGCCATATCGTTGCATAGACGCTCAAAAAGACTCAAGACCTCTACGTGATGCCAATGATAGCTATATGGCCTGCATTCACAAAAAGTTTGGGCTAATAACATTTATGTGGGATTTATATTGCTGTCACCATTAAATAGGATACGGACACAGAGCGCGGGAAATCAATGTATGGTGAAATCAATAGGTTACGATGGATGGTATGATCATGGATTATGCTGTATTAAAACGTCCTTAGATTTAATTCTCTTGGCTTATGAAGGGTCCATTCTTTATGCGTTTCTTGCTTTCTTGATTTCTCCTAAGGTAATCTCTTGATACTCTATTCGGTGTGAGAGATTATTGCTGGGGGAATTCTTAGGTGCCTCAAGTTCACCTACTCCTATATATTCTTAGGGTCTAATTCTTTTTAGGACTAGGGTTGGCTTAAGAGCATTGGGGGGCCATGACTGCGATGGTGGCGCTTTCTTCCGTAATTTTAATTGCTGTCAATTATGTCTCTTCCGTTTTGGGTAACTTGGGTTATAACGATAATTAGTTTATAGGGGATCGGTCACACACGGGCGTGTTACAGCCTAGGCAAAACTTGAACCCACAACTCTATGAGTAGTTATTACTATTATGTTGTAGTGCTTATTCATAACCTACGTTTCTTACTATAGAGACGTGTATTATACTTAAAGGTGCTTACGTTCTAAATACAATCATAGCAAATCCGAAATTATTGTTATATATACTAACAAAATATGTGAAAGTTTCAATCTCATAAGACATCTATTCTTATAGTGTCAATAGTAAATTATTGTGCAATTAAATACTTTCATTATAAGCATAAAAAATAAATAAGCGATTATTACATAAATAAATGGAAAGGAAATGGAAATAAATGTATAGATGTTCGATATCAAAATAAACACAAATCTCCGTCAAAATGTGACAAGATATACCTCCAGATAGCGACTTTCCATGAAAATCATAAAATAATATTAGAGTTGAAAGTAATATAAATTAAGAAGATATAACTATAATAACAAAAATATGTAAGAAAGAATAAATTAGAAGAAGATGAAGATAATATAATATAGGAAAAAGTATAATTTGTCTATTCCCAACACTTGGAGGATCAATTCCCACACACATTGGGGTAAAAAATTTCCCATAGATAGGGAAATTGTTTATTTATTTGAAAAATGACATTGCACAACACATGACTTCCCACATTTTCCCAAACTTGTATGCAAAAGTGTGCTCAGAAAAATCCTAAATGTATCTTTCTATAACTTGGCAGCAGTTATTTGCATTGCGGATTCACAAACCCTTACAAAGGTTCATAATATTAATATATACTTATCTTGAGACAAGATTGGTATGTAACTTAATCATTCTTGTCACTACTATCATGAGCCTAACGTGGGAACTTAAATCCTAATGCATGTAGTA